>MNCI01027262.1:2109135-2153881 GCA_015680685.1 Gnetum montanum | reverse complement strand
TTTTCTTTAGCAAGCCATCTTACAAGCAATCGTTCACAATTTCTTATTTACAATGCTCTTCTCCCAAGACTCAAAGTGTGTTTCCAAGTGAGAGCCCAAGTGCGTGATACTAAAAATGAGACCCCAAGTGTGGTAGCCCAAGTGTGATACCTCCAAGTGTGATGTGAGACCTCCTTGGTCTTCCCCTCTGAAGCCTTTTTATAAGGTTCATAAAGTAGTTACATTCCAAAATATCCTAGCTAACTTTTCTCCCAAGTAAGGAGGTTACAACTTACCCATCTAGTTAGGAGGAAGTTATGTAGTTAGGAAGTTATACACAAAGTTAGGAGAAATTTATGCTAACATTAATATTTGCAATTATTACAAATATTTAATATAATATTACAAATATTTTAATATTAATATTACAAATATTTTATGGGTAGTAACGTATATATAATAATATTTAAAATAATGTTTTAAGACTTGGAATAATTAACTTACAGCTGGGCACTTGGAATAATTAAATTAATGGTAAGTTTCAGCGATAGATTAAACTACAACTCCAGCATCAGTTAAAATATCTCATGCTCTACGGATTCGGTTATACACCTATTTTGGTATGCCCTCGTGTCTCCATTTCTGCGTTCAGTGCACTGGTATGCGATATTGAATGCATCGACATTGGGCATGGCTGCTGCTTCGGATTGCAAGTTCTAGGAGTGAATGACATTTGTGATTACCGCCTAAAAAAATTTGAAATGGGTTCCTTGGGAAAGCCCAAGCCTGTTTGGTGAGGTCGCAGCTGGAAAATCCCTGCAACAAAGTATTGGAAGTCACGGTGGTGGGCTAAAACAAAAATCTGACTTAAAACCCTACACAATTTTATGCACCAGTCTCTGGAACAAAAAACGTTTCAGGCCTGAAACTTTACTTCTCTTGTCACTGGTGTTACTTTCCTTGCGGCCTTCCTACCCATGGATTTTCTTGCTGTCTGCACGAACTATTGCAGAAACCCCAAGGCCACGTTCATACTTTCCGGTGAGGGTTTGGGCCGTCGCGCTGTGTCGAAATCCGCACCATGATGAAATCGTGGACCTGTGAGCTGTGCTGGAACCTTGGGCCTATGCGCTGTTTCATAATCTACGCTGCTTCTTCAGAAAATTAAAGGGGCGTAGCGCCACGGGCCATGATTTTGATGAGATTTTCGATATTTTTCCCCTGTGAAAAAATGCCTTGTTAACTTTGCCGGAACCCTATCTGCATCTGTCTCCATGAAATGTCCAGTGTCTACGTTCGTGAACAGTCTTTAACACCTAAATTTTTATCATGGTAAGACTTTGTCGTGGTGCAGGAGCTTCTATCCATTTCAGACTGCACAACTTGGAAGATTAGTGCTACTGCAGTTCTGTTTGCCCGCCAAAGTCTTCTTCCATTCTCTTTTTTTTGTGTTTAAAATTTTAAACATGGATTATGGATAATTCCTGCCTGCTCTAGACCTCCAAAATTTGTGAGACATCATTTTAGCAAACTTCCACCGATATTCTCCCATTTTGTAATTCATACAATCTATTGATTTTAATTTTTAAATTTTCATTTCCAGTTTTCTTCTCTCATTCTTTACTAGTATCCAAATGATCAATTCCTGAACATATTTCTGACAATGGAGAATTCCTTGCTTGTCAATTCATTCATGATGCACATTATCTCTTGCAATCTTTTATTCATTGTCTTTCATATGTGCATCATTATTTCCACCAATAATATTATGGTCTCCCCTAGATCCCAAACCAATGGTATGAAATAACACACTTACACTCTCCAATTATTACAATAATTTTTAAAATGAATCTTACTGTTCCATGAAATGGCCAAATGTGCCAACAAAAAAGAAATTAACAATTACACCAAAAAGGAATGTTAGTGGGTCCTCCACAAAGCAGGCTCATGCATTTTATGCCCTGACAAACCCACAAACCAAAGAGTCTATAGGCTCTAGGAATGTCATTTGGAAGCAAGAGTTAAAAACTTATCCATAAGAATTCACCAAAGAAAAATAATGCATCAACCCAGAATGGACTAATGATAAAATTAATAATGAGGTGGAAAATGGTAAGAAAGATGGAGAGGAGAGAATGGAATGGAATCCCAAGAACAAGGTTGTGTAAAGTCCCTTGTGTATTTTATGGTTAATGTGACTAAGTAGAACTCATCCCAAATCCAAACTCAAACAAACCACACCCAGTAACCTTGCATCAACAAACTTGACCAAACCATCCACTTGAAGCAACAAGAATGCTTCCACAAAGAGTCACCACCATTCCAAGGAGAGCAAGATGGAGAAGTAGGAAGCGAGAAAGGACCTTAGTTAGAGGGAACCTTCAAGCATGGGTAACATGTCTTTCTAGTTCCATAACCAGTGCTTGTAGCCCATATTGCTTTATTACATCTAAGGGATGTGCTTTGAATTCTCACAATTTTTTCTTACATGAGAACCACACCATGCAAAGACTTATTTTTATTCACTCAACTTCTCAATTTTTTAACAATGTTAGAATGGTAGAAAATCAAAAAAAAAAAGCATCCAAGCACCCAAGAGAATGGTCAGCACCAATGCATCGAATCCCCTTGAAGTCACACCCTTTTCATCATTTAAGTCTTTCCTTGGTTTGAAAAATACCCATCCACCAATTCATTAACAAGTTTACTTAGAAAAAGGGGATTGTATAGTTCCAAGCCAAAGGAAACCATAGAGTTGTATGGATAGGTGGATAGTGTGGACTCATTACCTGTTTTACCAAAAGAACCATACCTTAATATTAGCATCATAATTCAAAGGTAAAAATAAAAAATTAGCAATCAATATGATATAATTCAATCCACCATCATGAGCACTTATTAGATGACGAATAAAATTAAATCAAGTAAACAAAGAAACAGTAAAAACATGAACGATGGTGTAAAACAAAAATAAGAAAAGTTGAAAGAATGTGTAAAACAAAAAAATATGTAAAACAAAAATTCAAAAAGAACTAAGGGCCTAGAATGGTTAGCATAGGTGGCCATCTCCCCCATGACTAAGTTGGAAGGAGGAGATCCAAAATAGTGAGCAAGGTTATCCATCAAAAAAGATAGCATGTGTACTAGCTATCCTAAGCTCTTGGAAAGGTTTGGTTTGTTGCACGTTGATCAAAATTTTCTTATCCAGGCTCTCAGGATTGTATATTGTCATGGCCCCTGAAGAAAACGTTGCATAAATAATATAAGATCCTTCCCATAGTGTTTGAAATTTAGTACGTTGTGGCACATGTGTGGGATTCTAGTAGATAACCTTATCTTCTGGCTGATATTTTAACTTTCCTAATTCTTAGGTCATGACATTGTTTATTGAAGGCTTTGTGCAATTCATTAGATGATAGGGCAGCTAATCAATTTTTATCTAGTAAGTTAAGGGTTACTAACCTTTGTTTCTATGCTAGATCAAGGTCAAGGTTGAGGTCATATGCTGTGGATAGTGTACAGAGCTCAGTTTAAATGGGAAGCATTGGTAATTTACTGTACACTAACTCATAGGAAGAGTAGCCTGTAGGGAGTTTCCATGTGGAGCGGTATGCCCAAAGAGCATCATTCAGTTTAGTGCTCCAGTCTCACCTAAACTTGCTAATGGTTCTTGTCAATATCTTCATAATCTCCCTGTTGATGACTTCTGGTTAACCGTTCGCTTGGGGGTGGTATGGTGTAGTCAATTTATACTCAGCCCCTAAGCATTGCATTAATTTCCAAAAATTTGCACCTGTGAAGTGTGTGCCATTGTCTAAAATAAGCGCATGTGGAACACCAAACTTGTTTATGAATTTTTTGTTGAACAAATCGTGCAGCTGTAGATGATGTACAATCTTTAACAGTAGTTACTTCGGCCAATTTTGTTAGGTAATCAATGGCAACAATAATATAAGCTTTTCCATTGTACATTGGTATAATCAACCCCATAAAATCAATTCCCCAAATGTTGAAGAATTCTAACAGTTGAATCCATTGTTGCGGACCCTCCATTCTAGCAATCATTCCCCCATCATGTTGATAGCACTCACAAGATTGGATGAAACAATGGGCATCCCGAAATAATGCAGGCCAATAATATCATTCATCTCCCAGCGTAATGATCCCCACAATGACCCTCATGAGCATCTTGGAGAACTTGCAGTTGATTTATATCGGGAACACACCATTGAACTAAGCCATCGAGACACGCTTTGTAAAGTTTCCCATTGATCTCCATAAAATACTTGGCTTGGTGAAGAAACTATTGTTTCTTCTTAAGGTTTAACTCTTGTGGTGTTTTTTGGGTGAGGAGATAGGTAAGAATGCTACTGTACCATTTTGTCTCCATGGGTGATTGATTATTCACTACACCAGCAAAGAGGAATTCATTAGGGAAATGATCAAAAATTGAATATTCATCCTCTTTGTCATCCCATCACAACCAGGATAAATGATCAGCAACTACATTCTTGATGCCCTTGCGATCGATCATCGTTAAATTGAACTCTTGTAAGATTATAAGACATCATATAATATGAGGGCTTACCATTGGCTTATTCATGAGGAACCAGATTACACTATGATCTATATGTATATATACTTTATATCCCAATACATAGTGTCTAAACTTTTCTAGTACAAACACTATTGCCATTAATTCTTTCTCTATGGTAGTGTAGTTAAGTTGTGCACCAGTGATACTTCTACTTACACAGTGGATGTAATAAGGATGCTTCTGGTCATCTAATTGTATAAGTACAGCTCCTAAATCATAGTTGGATATGTTAGTCATGATATGAAATGGTTTGGACTAGTTAAGAGCTTGTAGAATGGGTATTTCTACTAGCTTCTGTTTCAAAGTTTGGAAAGCTAATTCGCATTTCCTGGTCCACTCAAAAGGTATGTCTTTTTTCGTTAATTCCACCAATGGTTTGACCACCTTTGAAAAGTTCTCAATAAATCTGCTATAGTAGCTAGTATGTCCAAGGAATGACTGAATATCTTTGATAGTTTCAGGTTGACGGGTAATTCCTTGGATAATTTTGATTTTCTCACGGTCTACCTCTATCCCTGTGTGTGAGATTTTTTGCCCTAGTACTACACCTTCTTGAATCATCAAATGGCTTTTTTTCTAGTTGAGCCTCAAATTGATTTATACACATCTTTTTAACACTTGCTCCAACTAGTCCAAGGCTTGATCAAAGTTTGCTCCATAAGTGGAGAAGTCATCCATAAAGACCTCCACGCCATTCCCTATCTATTGTTGGAATATGCTTAGAACTAGTCATTGAAATGTTGCAGGGGCATTACACAAGCCAAACGACATCTGTTTGTATGCAAACGTTCACCAAGGACTGGTGAACGTAGTCTTGGCTTGATCTTCTAGGGCTATTTGTATTTGGTTATATCTGCTATATCTATCTAGAAAACTATAATAGCAATGCCCTACGATGGTGTCTAAGACTTGGTCGACAAATGGCAATGGAAAGTGATCTTTGAATGTTGCCATATTTAGTAGCCTTAAATCTATGCACACCCTTCATTTGCCTCCCTTTTTAGGCACAATAACTAAGGGGCTAACCCATTCGCTATCAACAATGGGGTATATGAACCTAGCCTTGAGAAGCTATTTGATTTCTTCCTTAACTACTTGCTTCAGCTTAGGATTCAATCACCTCTACGGTTGTCTTCGAGGCTTCATGGAGGGGTCACTGTAAATTTTATGTTGACATATCCTAAGATCTATTCCAATTAATTCAGGATATGACCAAGCAAAGGCTTCTAGCCACTTATTTATTACCTTCAGCGGTTCTTCTTTCTATTAAGGAACAAGCTTAGCATTGATAATTACCAATTTTCCATTCTTAAGGAACTTGTATTCCATACCAATGCATAATTGTCTCAGCTTGAGGGGCTTCTACTTAAATTTCTCAGGAATTTCCAACTTTCCCCAGTTGATATTTTCAAGGTTAAGACTTGGAAGTTGGTAGTGGACTTGCTCGAATGTGTCTATGCTATCAATGTAAGCACAAGTCAAACCCTCATTTGGTTCCATGCATATGAGTGAACTACTTTCTTGATTAGCTACTAGCGATTAGGTGTCTTCCTGTTGTGTGGCTACTGCATATAGGCATCTTTGTATGTTAATCACTTGTGTACACTGATTGCATGTAGGCAATGCTAAACTTTGCACAAACCATGACCTCTACACACAATTACACCCTGTGTCACTATATGTGATGCATAGAACTTTCTTCTTCTTGATCTTTCCGAATGTATTTTCCTTTGATATTTCTAGGAAAAGATCACAAATTCCTAGGCATGCATCAATGGTGCTTAGTCATGCTCTTCCCATTATGATTGGGAAGTCCCCCTTACCGTTGTGTACCTAAATCACTAGAAAGTCAACTAGGTATGACCACCCACAAACAATGGTAACAATGTCTTCCACTAGTTCCAATGGGACAATGATGGACTAGTCAACCAACTCTAGATGGATGTTGCTCTTTTTCAATGGAGGTAGGTTCTAGGCCTTGTACATTTCTTGAGAAATCAAGTTGACACCAGAACCTAAATCCAAAAGAGCCTTGCATGGCACATTTCTAGCGATTTGTAAGTATATTAGAGGGGAAGGTAGCCAACTTTGATCCAATCAATGACAGCATGTGCTAGCATGACCATATGCGTTGAGTGTAGTGATTGGGTTGAATGGGGCTCCAAATTTTTGATTGATACTAAGGTGTATAAGGAATCAATAGCTTATGATTACAAGGGCTTGGTTCGACTCTTGGTTCTAAAGAAAGGTCTTTTCTTCATGTGATTGTTGGAACCAACAGTAGGTTGAGAGTTAACAGCCCTTATGATGTTACGTTGCTGCGGTTGGGTAGGGATTTCACCTTGCATCACAGGAGCAGGTGGTAGTAGAGCTATTGGTGGAAGAGATGTGGTTAGATGAGAAGGATGATATGCTTGTAAAATATCACCTTTATAAGAGGGAATCCCATAATACTTGTGGGCTTGGTAGTAAGGTTGAGGAGTGATGTGACTAGTAGAGTTACATGGAGAGATTGGCTACTGCACATAATATCCATATAGGTCAGGTTACCGGTAAGGATATTATTGCCTTGGTGGTGGCATTCCCCATGATTGTGGGTGCTACCACTATTCATATTGCTCAATCAGTTGTGGTGGAGTTTCATTGGGATAATATGTTGAGGGTTGGTGGAACTACCTTAGGTTACCTTGAGGATAAGGTAACCTTCAGGGTGTTTTCCTTTTGTTTAATTGTGGGTTGAGTGCATACACCCCAGACTCCTACAAATGCAAGATTACAGGGCAACATCCCTTAGGATGATCATATTGACATATCTCACATCCACTATCATTGTTTGTTTCCAAATCCACAACCTCTTCAATGATGGCAACTTTGCCCTTACCCTTGCTACGTGCATGTTTAGCCTTTTTCTTTTTTCTTTTCTCACTACCTTGCTCTCTAGACTCCTCTACTATTTTAAGAACAGTTTGAAATCTATTGTCTAGGGAATCCCACATTTGGTCTACCTTTGCCAAAACTTCTAATGTCATCTTTTAGATAGGCAAAGTTTTCCTATTCACAATTTCTTTGAGTGGTGACTCTTCTTTATCCTCACAAAATTTTACTCCCCTCTTTCAAAGGGAAGGATCTCAATTATACTCTTCCACATTTTTTCTCTTCCGTAGCTCACCTTCTTCCTTAGCAACTTGCTCCAATAGTCTTTGAATTTGATGGGACCTAAGCTCAAATAGTCTCCCTTGAGCATAAGTCCCAAGGGTTCTTCTCATTTCATGCTTAAACTCATCCATGAGATGGCATAGTTAATCCCTTTGCAAATAACCATGGCTAGGACAACAATGTAGCAATGCATAGTATCAGCCCATGGCAACATCCAAGGGTTCATGTCCTCCTTGTTTCTAGCCTTGGATTTACTTTCACAAGTTAGACACTTGGAAGTACGTTTCGTACTTATCATTAAATAGTTCTAACATAATACTCCACCTATGAATGGATTCTGGTTCTAAAGACCAGTACCAGCTTTCTGCTTCTTTAACTAATTTCCATGGGAACAACTTAATTTTTTGCCATTCGTTCTCTATGTTCTATAAGGCACACGCATCATGGAATACTTGTAAATGATTCTGAGGATCAACGTTGTATCCCCCTTCAAATCGTGGGATGTTGTTTATATCTAATCTCTTGATCCTACTATCTTTTAGATGCCTTGTTGGAATTCTAACAACCTCAGTTATGTCCAACATACTTCGAGTAGCAATGAAGGGTTCATCATGATCATCTCGTCCATGGCGTCTATGATGCCTACGTTGTTCCCTACTCTCCCTTCTTCTATGTCATGACTCTCTAGAGTATCCTCGTCCTCTTTCCTAGTTATTTCATCTATGACTTCCACTTTGCTTGCCTTTATCCCCATGGTCTTTTTCTTTATGACCGCATCCGAACATTGAAGGAGAGGGTGAAGGAGATGACGAAGGTGAAGAAGAAGGAGAACTGTTACCATGATGATGTTTGCTACCTTCTCTTCTACAGTCTTGGCCTCGATTGCAATTGCAATCAGAATGTCCATATTTATCATGAGTTCATGTCCCTTTTTCAGATCCTTTGTGCCCATGGGTATCAAAACTTGGGTTATGAATAGTGGAATGAAGGTTTTGATACACAACCCCTTGGCCAAAGTCAAGGGGAGCAACATCATTATGTGGATGACTACCTAAGGTAGGTTCACCACACTCATTTTCGCTTAAGACATGTGGGACATCCTGGGACCACTTACCCTTCAAAGACTTATTATGTCTCTCCTATTACAAGTCCCTTTGCTGTTGTGCCTCCGTGGGACGGTATTCTCTCGAGTCATAGTCTTGCATAATGTATTCTACGTGTAAGTGCAGCATGCCAATTTGTGTGAGAGCACGAAGAAGCATGCTTAGGACTGAATGATTGAGAGGTAACACGATGTTACCCTCTAAGTCTCGCCAATGCAATTGTTCATCTTGATGGAGGATAAAGGTAAAGTTTGGTATACACTCATTGGGATGAATATATACCACTCAAACTTATTGAGGGACTAGCGGATCAACATCATGTGTATTACGCTACCGATTGTTTCCTGTTTTAGACCTAGGCAATGAGGTGCTTTTATATGAATAAGGAGACATACTTGTCTATTCAGTGTGCAATGTATTCTTGTTTATTATTTTCTCAATCAACCCTAAGGGTTCGTTCCAACGATGTGAATGATTTCCTATGTTCTAATTCATGCACAAACAACTAAGTCCATGGCAACAATGCCAATGATGAGCAGTGAGGTACCACTACGCTCAACCATATGAATATGAACATTTCACACACGATCCGGTTGAATTCCAAAGACTAAGTGCTTATGTGCTCTTATGGAATAAGGATGGATTGGTTGATCGTTATCTTCCCAAGCTTACTTGTATGTCACAATTGTATGGCTAAGTAAGCTTGAGACATATGATTTTTATAACCTTTATGTTTTTATGTCCTACACTAGTACAAAAGGAGAGAGATAACTAATTGACTAATTTAACCTAACTACTCATTAACTAAGTTCTAACTAATCCTAACACCAGCATCCGTTCCCACTTTCCGTGCACATCCTGAACCAGTGCAACACTGTTGGGATTACCAAATACTAATCGTTACTGGGTTACCAAGCATTACACGCATGCTCGAAGTGGTCATGCTTGTGTAATTTAATGATTTGATTAATTGATCAAAATGAATTGTTGTGCTAATAATAAAAATGTAAAGTGCATAAAATAAAATAAATGTATAAGAAAATAAAATAAAAGAAATGCGTAAGAAAACAAATCTCAAGTGCTGCAAGGATGAATCAAAGAGCTCATCTTTATTGTTGTACATAAGGTGTGCTTAGGTACACAATGCTCGAATAAAGATCCGTCCACACTTAGACCTTTTGTTGTGGACACTTGGAAATTACTCTAACTTTCAAACAGACTACAAGAGTTTCACTACTAAAGACTTCTTTTTCCAATTGTGTGCCTGGGCATTGTATTTATAAACTTGGGAGCAACTACTTTAATAATTAGAGTCACCACTCTAATAATTAGAATAAACCACTAGGGTAGCTACTCTAATAATTAGAATAAACTATAGAGTAACCACTCTCATCATTTAGGAAAAACATTTCTATCTTACTAGTATCATGGGAGCTATTAATTCAAAGGAAAACTATTTATTATTTGTTATTATTCACCATTTGTGATGCATAGTTAATAGAGCATGAATGAGATCTCATCATCTAAGAGTTAAAACCAGAAGACTCAAAATAACTCATAAAGAATAAATATGCCAACTATGAAATAAAAATAGCATTAAAGATGAATACTAAATTTTCCTACAATATCCTACATTTGAGCACATTATACATATGTGAGATATTATAGTTGTAAATTTAGTTGAGTTGTGTGGAATGCTATCAAGAATAGTATTTAATAGTTTTAAAGGGTCTAAGAACATAATAAGATTTCAATTTTAGTTTCAAAATTAATAATACCAAATTGCTAATAAATGTATAATAAAATTTTATATTATTTTAGGTATAAGATGGTAAAGTTGAAGATCATAAACTTGGTTGCAATAGCTTGTTATTACAAGGATGTGACCATGGATGATGGGCATGCATACATCCAACTATGCTTATGTGTACTTGGCTCCCACCCCTAGGTGCAAGGCCTACTAGTAGGCAAGGGTAGGACTTATGATCATTTGTTTAAATAAAATTTTAAAAAAATCACAATCTAATTGAGGTAAATGGGATGATGGTAAGCAATTATAATAAGAAGTAAGAGGTTGAAGCTTTAAATTTCTTTTACCCATTATTTTAATTTTATTTGTAAAAAAACGTTTAGAATTTTTTATAAAAATTGCAGTATGTATGATAATATATGCATGCCTATGATATATGGTGACATGCTTAACTAGGTTTACAATAATGAACTACTATGACCAAGGATATCATCTTCCTGTAAAAAATTCAAGATGGCTTATCTTAACAATATGGGTTAACTTGACAATGAAGGCAAAAGATTTGATAATGATCTTCTATAATTTGATTATTTGACCTTGATTTTCCATGGTCAACTATCAATTTGACAATATAACCTAAATGTATAATTTATGAATCCGAGAAAGCTTTTGATTTTGTATGGTTGATGCATATGATTGGATCTCGTTGTATTCTTTGTCACTTAGGAAGCCGACAACTCCCTATTAGTGCTTCCCAGAGTTATTGGGTCAATGAAGAAAAATGGAAAAATTTCAATGATAAAAGAGAAATTAAAAGTTGAGAGAACCAAGAAAAAAAAATGGAAAGGTTCAATAAGATGGAAGGACTTCCAAGAAAGGTATTAATCCTCTTACTCGGTAACCCGAAAATCTGACAAGGGTGACACGGTACCAAGAAAGTTTCACATTTTAACCAGGAATCTGCCATGTCTGACACAGTAACAAAAATTTTTCCACAATGGTGAACATATCATAACATATAAACATTGTTATGGTTGCATGTAAATAATTCTCTGGAAAGTTGTCCCTCGGATCATCGAGACCAGCAAAGCAACGAACAAGAAAAGAAAAATTAAAAAAACAAGCACCGTCCATATATTTTTCTGGAGATGATTTTCATATTAATTTTCTTAAGGCAAGATAACTCAGGGTTAGTAGCACAGCCCCTACTCACACACAGCAGAATAGATATGAGTAGGTTATAAATTGACTACCAGGGGTGCTTGTCAAAAGAAATTCACTTGCCTTTCAAATTAAATAAAATATATTAAAATAAAAAACAAAATTGAGAAAATAAAGCTAAGGTTGATAGAGCAGAAGTGAAAACATGTTAAATTAAGAACAATCATCTCATCTCAAATATCTCATTAGGTAGTTTCAATGATATAGTACATTGAATTTCAAAACATATAGTTAAACTATAAGAGTAACAACAATAAAACCAATCTTAAAATCACCCCTCTGGTACACTTTGCAAATGACAGGCTTATTAAAAAATACTGGTCTAAAGACACTGATTTAAAGTATTTGAATTTATTTTACAACAAAAATATTTAATAAGCATACCGGCATTAATTTCCAGCCCAAAGTGTGACCCACAGAGATGTCACACCAAAATGTTACCCCTGCCACATTGAAAACCGATATGAATTTTCATATCTATTTAAAGGTCACAGTATAACAGCGGGTCCACACCAACCAGGAATCTCTCATCGACTTTCGTCGTTTTAGGACACAAGTCGGTCGGCTGCCGACGACCATGGTGTCTACTTATAAAATTTTCACGTGATATATCAGAGTGAAGGCAAGTATCATTATTACATGCTTCAGATGCATAAAACACAGTCATGTCCGAAATGTTCGTTTTTTAGCAAAATATAAACAAATGTCATGACGGTTGTCACGGATTTGCACTGGCAGATGTAAAGCATCTTGACCATGAACAGGGGAAAAAAAAAAATTTCTATGCGATTTCGCTGCAGAGAAAGAACAGTAGAGATGTCCCAACGTAGATTCAGTTCTTTCCAATCTGTGTTTCTGAAAAGTGGAAATATGTTTATATGACCCCCTCTAAATAATCAAATTACTGTGTACTCCTTGGTAATATTCTTGAGTTTCATGATATGCATCACAGGATTACAGTAAACACGAAAACGCGTTTTCAATACAAATTCCGTAAGTGAGGTGCTGCTGTTAATTTTATTATACACTCTAATAAACATAAAAAGATTATGGGGGAAGCATCATAAGTTACTTTTTTGTTGAACGTTTCTTGCACGTTTCCGCCAGCAAATTCTGTTCAATAACCCAAGTAGCAAAATAACCCTGCTATCAACATTTTTACTACATCTGTACGTACATTTCTTGGCGATTCAGATGGCAACTATCATTTTTCCTGGAGTTTTTCTTTCCTGAAATCTTTCAGTGGAAACGGAGTACTTTATTCATAACCCAATTTTATGAAATTGAAACTGAAATTTTATTCTGTCCAAATACTATAAATTTCGAAAACATCATGAAGAAAATCATCGAAGTTCCTGGTAACATTTAGAACAGATCGACCAAATTTCTAACTATCTAATACAAATGGGTCTTTCAGATTGTGGTTTCTTGTAGAATTAAATCATGTAAATGAAATCGATGATTCCTGCAAAACCCCAGTTTTATTACTCTGAAAATTCCCAAATTTACAAAATCCTAGCTCCAGTTTTCAACAGAGAACAGCAGCAGGCTAGTGCCCTGGCCGCATCTGCAAGACTGTAACACACTATCCCACAGAACATTTCGATACAGCAACTAACATTCAAGGAACATTTCAATACAGCAACTAACATTCAAGGATTCTTTCTCAAATAAACCCCTACAAAGTCCTAAACTACCAATCAAGGATTCTCTCAACTAAATCCCTGTAAGTAAATCAAGGCTAAAAGTGCATCACAGTGACATCGTAGCGGACAACGGCATTGCCGGTCTTAATATCAAAGATATGGGTTCGAGCCTGCGCATATCCCCGGGCCAACCGAAAAAGCCCAGTCCCACCAACGACCGGCATCTCCCTCATCTCGTGCAAAACAGCGTTGCTGCCCAAAACAGCAAGAGTGCTGCCATTATACCTGCCACTGCCGAACACAAAATTCATGGCCATGAGCAACCTTACATTTCCGTCACCAGTACAGGAAGCAGAAGTGTAAAGTCCCTGGGCGCTTCCCACCCGGGGCGAATCCAGAGTCGGCCCCTGCGTGAGCGGATCGTCGATCACATTAATGGTGCCGAAGGCGTTCGGGAAACCCTTTGCCGGTGCCACGGCTTGAGCCACGGACCTGTTGCTGCCGGCAAGGATGTCGTGGAAATAGAACCTCAGCCGGCTCACTTTCTCCTTCCTCGTTTTCCCCGCAGTCGCTGCCGAGGCCACGCACAGAAACAGGAACACTGCCACAAGGACAGATCGCAGCTTCTTAGCCCTGGCAGCCATTTCTGGTCTTGTGCGAGCTTCTGCTGTATTTCCTCCTCTGGTCTGGATTTTATAGAACGCAGGGCTGCTGCTTTACTCCGCAAGCGGGATTGGAATAACTGGGGTGTGTGGACTCCCCGTGAAATGCATTCAGAAAACATGGCCAAGTTTGACTGCGCTGAGCGAATCCGTTATCGGTGGAGAAAAGATGCCGAGCTATCATCTTGTTAAAGACATGTTGTCGGCTCATTTTTCCACAGGGGCTACGACTTCTGGACCCCCTGTCAGAGGGCGTTTTCCACAGTTGCGCTTGCACCGAAAAAGTGGTACCAGTGAGGGTGGGCGGTCGGTTACGTGGGTCTCCGCAAATTAAATTTTGGCTTGCACGTTTTTCAGCAGTGCTCACGAGGAGAAACTTCTGTGGCGCTGAAAATGTGGGAGTGGGTAGGAGGTGCTTGGCTGTTTCCAAATCGTCGGAAAGTTCGTCAAAGGTGGTACGGAGATGGATGAGTTGGTCCAGATAACCTTGACAGGACTCTTGAAGCGCTCAGTGTACAAACTCTGGAAGGATTTTGGAACCTGGAAGCTCGGCGGTACAAACTCTGGAAGGATTGTGGAACCTGGAAGCTCGGCGGTAATGTAGAATATACTGTACTGCCTGACATGTGTACATAGTAATTTCCTACGTTTTATTGAAACAATCATCTGTTTAATACGGTCTGAAACATCATATACGTTTATATCAACGTCAAATTCTAGGCATTCGTGAAGAGCATGGACCCACTTGCACACATATCATGTCACGCTTGAACGCTCCTTTTTCGGTTTTTTATCTCTATGGTTTCTAGTATGTATGGATGCCAAGGTGATTATGGTAATAATCATCCCCTAGGTTTAATTCCAATGCGCTTTCAAGACAAAAGACTTTAAATTCTGGTATTTGGTAGCTAGAATACTTATGCAAATCACCTTGAATACTATTATTCTAATTAAGAAAGTAAATATGGGGTGTCGGACCCCAAAAAGAGAATTTTATTAATTAAATGAGATTAAGTACATGATCAACATCTGAACATATTGAGGGTTAAATAGGGAGAAGAACAATGTCAAATGCAGATGTTGAAGGAAAACATCTTGAAACATAAACCTTCACATGATGTAGGAGTACATTCCAAAGAGCAACCTCATGCTAGGAGTCACTAGGAACTGTGAATTAATAAAACCAGGGAACTACAGAGAGCTAAAAATGCTCAGAATTATGATGAGACACTCCGATGTAGCAGATCGAGATGGGGAAGAGTGCACGAATTGGTGTATCTACTCCAAGGTTGTAAACAATAAAACAATTGATTAGTATCCAACTTTAACTTAGAAGTGTAAGATATAATTTGGAAATGCACAAGGCGAAGAATTTGAAATTTTTCCATAATAGATAAATGGTTAGACTTAGACACATCAGTGTTCTGGAAAAGAGCAATGCATCTGTGCTTCCATATATAATAAAGAACGAGTGGCCTAATAACTTCCCAAAGAAACTGAAGGTCAGGAGATGGAGTGGCTAGAAAGCCGAACAAGATATCCTCATGGGAAAACTTGCACAAAGGGAAAACTTTAGAAACCCACTCCCATGAAGACTGAGCGAAGGGGCAATGCCAAAAAACATGGACAAAATCATCAGGACCTCCACAAAGAGGGCAATTAGGATTTGAAATCCCAAGGTATTCACGACGTTTGTCGATAGGTAGGCCTTGATGAAGGAGGCACCAAAGAAATTGTTTAATTTTTGGAAGAGTCGAAAGGCTCCAAAATCATGAGAAGAGGGAGAGCCAAAACTGTTCTGACTCTTCTTTGTTCCATGATCTATTGCAACGATTAACAATCATAGAGAAATCATGCAACAACTGAAAGGGCACATGTGGTTTATAGGGTAGAAGGTTCGATCCATTAGTCCATTGAAGACCATGGAAGAGACTAGGAATCGAAGCATCCAAATGCAAGTACTGATGAATGAAGTGATAAAGTTTGTCAAGGCAGTGGTGAATAGTTCTGGAAGCCCCATATAAGTTTTCAAACATATCCCAAGTAATCCACTGATTGGTGAGATGAAGACATCTAAGGGAAACAACTCCCTTTTGAGACCAAATGATGGTTGTCCTAGCATTTGAGGTGGCTAGAGGAGCAAGCAATAGGGGCAGCCACCAAGGACAAATCTTAGAAAGGAGAGTAGGATTGATATGAACATTATTCCAATTCACATGATAATGTAAGACCTGCCAAGCCTTCCAAATGCTTTTGAAAACATGTGTTCCAAGAATGATAATGTCATGAGAAGAAAGGATCCAATTAATAGGATGGATACCCTTCTAGATGAACTTATTCTTAGGGAATGCTTGTCGAAGCCTTAATTGAAGAAGATGCCCAATAATATTGGGGGCATCCAGGTGCTGAACCAACCACTTAGCCATAAGGGTAAGACCTTTCTTAAAGGAGTTCAAAAGGCCCAATCCACCTTTGTTCTTAGGAAGAGTTACTATATTCCAAGCAACAAAATGAAAGCCTCTTTGGGAGTCTTTAGATGACCACATGAAGTCTCGAAATAATCGTTCAACCTTTTGATAAGAAGCATGGGAAGGGGCCCAACATGACGAATAATAAACATGGGTAGAGGCAAAAATAGACTTACAAATGAGATACTTACCGGCGAGGGTGAGGGGTCTGGTTTTCCATTTTTCGATTTTCCTTTGAATTCGAAAGAGTACTTGGTCCCATAGCTTTGAAGTTGGGCCTCTAAAGCGAGAAGGGACTCCCAAGAGCTTAATGATTTCATGATCTTGAGTATGCTTCCAACTATAATTGGACAAATGGCTGCAATTATTGGTGAAGCTATATATTGAAGACTTATGCCAATTTATCACAAATCCAGAGAGGGAGCAATATTGCTCAACTCGAGATAAGAGACGCTGCACATTAATAGCATTGTTTTGAATAAGGAAAAAGGAGTCATCAACGAAATGCATATTGAGGAGCTGATGTTGAGGAGAAGATAGATGAACCCCAGATAAAACATTGTTTTGAATATCCAAGTTGATTTGATGATATAGAAAATCAGCAGCAATGATGAAGAGGTAAGGAGCAAGAGGGAAACCTTGCCTAATAGACTTATGAATAGAAAAGGAAGAGTGATGCCGAAGGTAGTCACGATTCGTGCAGTAGCATTTGAGAATAAGCATTCTACCATATGAATGAACTTAGGACCAAAACCCAATTTAGTCATGGTTTGGATAATGAAATCCCACTTAATATTATCATAGGCTTTAGCGTAATCAAGCTTCATCAGGAGGATATCCTAACCCTCATCCTCAGCCCACTTAAGACCTTCCCAAACAGCCACCATGTTATTTAATATGTATCTTCCTAGGACAAAGCCAGTTTTCTGGGGGGAAATAATACGAGCAAGGATTTTCTTTAATCGCAAAGCCAAACATTTAGCCCAAATTTTGTAAACCACATTAAGTAAGGTGATAGGTTGCCAATTGGAGATACAAGTAGGATCTCCCGATTTAGGGAGAAGATGAATAATACCTTGGTTTAAGATTGGTCCAAAAGAACTAGTAAGCGTAGCATCTTTGATAACATGGAAGAGGTCAGAACCTACCAAATCCCAATGCTTTTGGAAAAATTTGATAGGAAAACTATCATAACCAGAGGCTTTCTTGGGGCTTAGGTTAAAGCAAGCCTGTCGAAGCTCAGCTGGAGTAATATTAGCTTCTAAAATTGTCAACATAGAAGAATTAACCAATCTAGGATAATTTAGAGTGGCGACTGTGACGGATGCATAATCCATAGAAGTAGTGGTGAATAAGGCCTCAAAGTGTTCCTTAAGGTAAGAGAGAAGACTATTTTGGTCAGTGATAATGGATCCATTTATGGAGAGTTTATCTAAAGAGGGCGGAGGGGAGGACTGGTTAAGGTGCTTAAAGAATTCCTTACAGTGCTCATCTTGAATGTTTAGCCAAGTGAGTTGACTTTTAATCAAGGCACCTTGTGCCTTATATACTTCCCAATGTTGAAAGGCTATATGGGCTCTAGCAAGCTCCCCTTGTAGGTGACTATTGAAGGGATCATCAGTTAGTTTGGTTGTAAGGTGCTCAATGGTAGAGCATATGTTGGAGTACTCTTGCTGAGAACGAGAGGCAACTTCCTTACCATAATGATGGGCGAGATTCCTAGCTCTACTAGTAGTCTGAAGCCACCAGTGGATCCAACCCCTTGGACCTAAGGGTCTAGGTTCAACATTCCAAAGGCAAGAAAGAAGTTGTTGGGCGGGAGGAGAAGAGAAACATTGACTATGTAACTTAAAGAGATGATAATTCCATCGTTGGTGGTCGTTATGAATCTGCATAGATAAAGTAATGGGCAAGTGATCATATTAGGTTGCGTGTTGGTGGACTTTAGTAGTAGAGAGGGTTTGCCAAAAAGAAAGAGTGGAAAAATAATATCTATCTAACCGATTATAAATGTGAGCCTACCCCTTACCAAGATTGTTCCAAGTGAAAGTAAATATGGAACACCATACATCATTTTGGAATAAAACTAGGAAAGTGGAATAATTTTTTTATGGAATTAAAAAATATTTTTTTTATTACTTTAAGAAAATTAAATTTTTTTATTCATTTACCGTTATTGTATTGTTTTTAACAATGAGGTGTTAGCTTGGTGGTAAGACCCTTGATTTGAAAGCTCTAAGTCATGGGTTTAATTCTAATAGGTAATGCTGACTTATAAAGTTTCCCTCAAAGGACCCCACCTAGTAGGATGAGCACTGTGCCTCAAGGTAATGATCCTTATCTTTATTGTATTGGTTTTCCTACAAGAATTTTTCTTCCATCGGCTTAGATTATCAGATGAACTGCACTCTTAGTGTAAGAGAGTATACTTTATTGGTGGTCCAAATGTCACTCCCCTCCACAATTGGGACTAGATAAAGCATGAAGATCCATCTTAGATTCTATGCAAACCTAACTATCACACTCTTTGAGAATTACACAACCTTGATTCCTTGCATATTGCACTGTAAGAGTATGTAGGGAATCAAGACTAAGGCTTCTAATTTAGGCACCTTCCCTACTCTTCGAAGAAGAGGGTCAAGGCTACATGCATGTAGTTTTAATGACACATCATAAATAGCTTAAGTATTAATGTTTGCTTAAGTTTTATATGGCATTTGTCTAAGTTAGTATCATGGGCTAGTCCCTTGTGTAATTATTTTTAGCATGGTTATTATATTAGTAACATTTAGACTAACTTGGGTTACATGACCCTTGCAGTATTTCTAAGGACTTTGAGTGGCTTTGTGCTATGTTTATTAGGGTAGTACCATAACACTAGGCACTAGAGCCCAGCTTTGGTACAAGTAGAAGGCCTATCAAATTTTTATACGAAAGTAGTTAGGTGTGAAGGAAGTGGTTAGAGTCAAATACGAAGGAAAGAGTTAGTGAAGAACCAGTCTCCCCTTAGCATATGCATATTTTGAAAGTGAATACTGTGATTGAAAGAGTGGTTAAGACATAAAAGAATGCACTGTTAGCAAAGATGAGAGAAACTGAAGTGGATAAGTTTTGTGAGCTTTCGTTGCCTAAAGCAGAAACATTTCAAAGATTCACAATATGGCTACTTGAGTTCATGTTCATTATTTATAAAACCTGATCGGTTACGCACATAGCTTTGTTGTGCAAAATATTTATGCAGAAATCGCATAATGCTACCAGTAATGGACAAGGTTGAGTCTATACAATGGTGATGATAATAAAGAAATGCTTAAAATATATTCACTAGGTTACCAGGAAAATTTTAATAACATTGTTTGTTTCACCAAAAACGTGTATAAGCACATCAGCGCGGCAAATTTTCGTAACGTTGGTCCACCACTCAAACGTATGAACACCAGCGCACACAGTGCACAGTTGAGCAACAGCTCTTGTTTGACTTTTTAGTGAACGATATCGCATACATTTTGCAACGCACCCTCATATGTGTGCCACGAGTTTGACCACAAAGCATAAGATTGCTTCAATATAATTTCATCTATAACAAAGTATAAGATTGCTTCAATATAATTTCATCTACAATAAAATTATGTTTAACAGTATGATGATCAACAATATCTAACAACACCCTCATGTTCATGTGTCATGAGTTTGATCATAAAGCATAAGATTGCTTCAACATAATTTCACTTACAACAAAATCATGTTTAATAGTATGTGTAAGGTAAGTGGTTAGGACACTCATCTCTTAATTGAAAGATTGTGGATTTGGTTCTTACCTGCACTTAGTGGTGGTGGTAGTAATGGAGTAGCATTTCAATGAAACCATTTTCATTCATGGGTCACATCTAGCTTATTGTGTGGGTAAGGGTTGTGCTATCAGCCCTAAATTGTATTACCTATTAAAAAAAAGAAAAAAAAAACAAAGAAAACAAACTAAAAACTCAATTGACCCCTCAATTAATCCTTTAAGGAAAGCCTTGGCAATGGAGACAAGTGTTTAAACTATGTCAATCATAAAGATTTGGGCAAAGAAATTAAAAGTATATAATAGGACATGAGATGACAAGATGATTAATATTTATCTTTTTGAAATTGAAGTTTTTAAAGTTTCATTATTATATAAAAGAATAGTAAGTAAAAGTTGTTGTTGTTGTGTTTTGTTTGCAAGGGAGAAGGTGAGAACTCCTAAGAATTTTCTTAAAACATGAAAATAGTTTTGACAGGCTTTGGTGAAGAATTTGGCTTTCAAAATATAGCAAACAGGGCTTGTGAAAGATTGAAACAAGTTAAAAAATTTTGGAAGATTATGTCCAAAAGTACCATGATATTTTGTTAGAAATTATGGAAAGTACCATGATATTTTGTTAGAAATTCTAGGTATAATTGAGGAGACCAAGTTCCAAATTTTCTAGTATAGCTTTAAGGTTTAGGTTCAACGTGAGTCAACAAATAGAAACGTAACAAAGTTTAGGGTGGCAATTCAGGTTTGTTAACATCTAGTGGATTCAAAGGAATAGAGAAGTGAGAAGCATGCATAGAAACAACATGGGAAAGTAGATTAAGGTAAAATAATAATTTTAATGGAAATGATGGTTTTTTTGTTTCATGAAGATTATATGAGCTGGCACCCCATGTACCCAATTATCTTACAGGGAAATGTCGAACTCCTCAAAAGCATAATAGGTTTTAGGATAAGGGGTCATGTTTTAGAGGCCCAACTACAAATCATCCAAGAAAAATGAAAATTAAACGTTATATTTATGTAGGGAAGATTGTCCTCAAAGTCCATTAAATAAAAATCATGGAAGAGGTTAAGATAGGAACTATAGGTTGAGTGCACTTGAGTATCAACTTGATGCTCAATTGCAAGTGAAAAGGAACATTGATTAAGAAAAATGAATGGAAGATTATCAAAAATGACCATCCATCACATTCAAAGACTAATTGACCAAGTGGCAAAAGAGGAGGACAAGCTGAAAAAAAAGGAATCAGCTAAAGAGTACAATAGAGATTTATGAATTTGAAAGAGAGATGCACAAGTCCGCAACACACAAGAGGAGGAAACCTTGGACCAGGCTATCTAGAAAAAGACTATATTGATTCGTAAATCTATAAATGATATCACAACCAAGGTAGAGAAAATGTGGGATTCTATGGATGAAAAATTTGCAATTGCATTAAAGATAGTGGAGAAAAGAACTAAGAAAGCCTTTGAAAGAGGTAAGGATAAAAAAAATAAGAAAGCATTTGGACAAAAAGGAAACATTACTCTAGTAGCTGAGTGTTCAGACACCAATTCCACAAATGAGGAAGGTTACACTATGTGTTAGTACGAACATCCCAAGGGATGTTGTCCAGTCATAACACATCTACAAGAAACAGGGGCATATGCACTCAATTCCAAATTTGTTAAAAGATAAATGCCCAAATGGTTATCTTATCCTCAAGGTAACTACCGATAGAATTTCCAACCAATGTATTATCCTAGTGAAGCATTACCTCAGCCACAAGAGCAATATCATCAACAGTGGCAACAACCCCAATCAGGGTTCATGCCACTACCATGCCAACAATATCCATATCAACAACCCAACCCCTATGGATACTATGTCCAACGTCCAATCTCACCAGCCAATGCAATTGTTTAGACTCCACAATATTATCCACTTGAATACCACAAATCAATTTTGCCCAGAATAGATATGAACTCACACGTGCATCCACCAATTGCTGATTCTCCAAGCCAACATCCAACTAATCCTTTACTAACAATTCCATCACCTACTATTCAAGGGGAGCTACCATCACAACCATAGCCGTGGAAAGTTGCAAAGGTAATGAACATACAAATATAGGATCTTACCAACAACACTAAGGGCCAAATGAAGAAACATCATTTCTTGAGGACAAGTTTAGAAAAGGTTGGTAGAATTATGACTTCATTGAAACTAACTTCTCCTACAACAAATTCCCTTATCAAAAACAAGTTTGCATCATCTTCAAACACAAGCATTCAGATTGTCATGCTCATAGAAATAGTCACAAGCTGGATCAAGGTAGGGCTACTCCCAAAGAAGAGAATTGATCCAAGAATTCCTCTGATTTATCTACAAGTAGCTAGAAATATACCATGCAAAACTCTATTAGACTTAGGTTCCAGGGTAAATTTGATCTCTTACAAAATATATCAAACATGGAACCTACTACCTTTGAAGAAGTGAAATATCAAGTTGAAGCTTGTAGATCAATCTATCACTAGTCCTTTCAAATAGATAGAAAATGTAGTGACCATCGTTGGTGGATGGTCCTATCTAGCAAACTTTTTGGTAACCAAAGTGAATAACGATGACAAGGAATTCCCAATTATCATGGGGAGAGCATGGCTTAGCAAAATTGATGCTAAGTTAAATATGAGAGATTTATCTATTGAAATCTCTAAGGAAGATATGCATGGAGCCATAAAAATGTAGCAAATGCCATGCATTACTGCTGAAAATAAAGGGTGCATTCATGGACTGACACTTCAGAATGTTAACATAGTCATCACACCAATCCACAAGTATTAAGAACAAGTGTGCAAACAAGAAAGAGGAGGGGTCACTAAACCAAAAGACACCATGTGATCACTAACTAAGAACCAACAATAATCTAAAACATGCATGAAAACATCTAAACCACTTACTAATTCTCAATCTAAGAAGATTACTCCAACTAAGGACCTAAACATGCAATTAATAACTCATAATCATAAATCAAAAGGAAAAGAAAACAAGGGTTTAGATGATAAAAAGTTAACTACCATCAAGATCATCTAGGATGATAATCAAAAATTTAAATCAATAAAGATGATACATGAACCACTTAGAGTGTATAATTTAAAAGATCTAGGGAGCATCTTTTGAACACTCACCCATGAGTTCAGTCATTAGGGAGATGCCTTATCATGATTCAGGAAATAATAAGTGCTTTTTCATATTTTTTGTTTTACAATTCTTTTTCCTTTTCCTAATTATTTGATACAATTTTTCCCATTCTTTAAGACTTTTAATTCTTTATACCTTTTCATAATTCATATTTTTATTTTTTTCTTACTTTGTTTTCAAACCCTTTTCACATGATTTTTGATCATTAATAAGACACATTACAAATAAAGACAAGATGTAGTCCAATTAGGTGAAGATTTTTGTATGTTATCAAATCATAAGTGATTGATTACTCGAATAGTGTGCCCACATCATCCATCCATCCATTCCATTAATAAGAGGTTCTTACCATGGCCATAATGATATTCTTTTCCATTAGATTGAAAAAGTGAAGAACCAAGAGGGAATGTAAAGTATGTGACATCAAGGGGACTTGTGGATGCTTTTGGATCACTATTGTGAGTTTTATCATGTTTCTAAATTTGTATTATATCCTTGTAGATCTAACAAAAAATGGGAGTAAGAGTAAAATAAGTGCTACCTTAGATGGTTGTCACAAATAAAAATAAAAGAGCATAGAATAAATTTTTGAGGGTTCCACTAGAAAGACATGTTAGCCATGATTGAAGGTAGGTGGCTTCTTAGAAATCTAAAAATAAAATAAAGTGCCATGAATAAAACTCATCCCTTGGACAATACGCCAAGTGAAAATATTCCTTGCAACATTGACAATCTTACGATTGTAAGTCCAAGAGATGAAACAATGTGATGTCACTGGAATGTGGTCTAGACTTGGTTTGAATCTTGGATAAAAAGCTAGTGATTACTTTAACCACTAATAAAACACAAGAATTCACTATGCCTATGGTAAGATACCTCACGTCCTAATTTTTGGAATCCCTTCTAAGTCCATCTCATCTCACTGTTTGGATAGTTATAAATTGTGATTTTGTGTAACATAGTGTTATTTTCCCAATTTGATGGTACTAACATGTGTGTTTTTGCTAAATAGGTATACGTTACATTCCATTAATAAGAGGTTCTTACCATGGCCATAATGATATTCTTTTCCATTAGATTGAAAAAGTGAAGAACCAAGAGGGAATGTAAAGTATGTGACATCAAGGGGACTTGTGGATGCTTTTGGATCACTATTGTGAGTTTTATCATGTTGCTAAAGTTGTATTATATCCTTGTAGATCTAACCAAAAATGGGAGTAAGAGTAAAATAAGTGCTACCTTAAATGGTTGTCACAGATAAAAATAAAAGAGCATAGAATAAATTTTTGAGGGTTCCACTAGAAAGACATGTTAGCCATGATTGAAGGTAGGTGGCTTCTTAGAAATCTAAAAATAAAATAAAGTGCTATGAATAAAACTCATCCCTTGGACAATACGCCAAGTGAAAATATTCCTTGCAATAGTGACAATCTTACGATTGTAAGTCCAAGAGATGAAACAATGTGATGTCACTGGAATGTGGTCTAGACTTGGTTTGAATCTTGGATAAAAGAGCTAGTGATTACTTTAACCACTAATAAAACACAAGAATTCATTATGCCTATGGTAAGATACCTCACGTCCTAATTTTTGGAATCCCTTCTAAGTCCATCTCATCTCACTGTTTGAATAGTTATAAATTGTGATTTTGTGTAACATAGTGTTATTTTCCCAATTTGATGGTACTAACATGTGTGTTTTTGCTAAATAGGTATACGTTACATTCAACTCCTTAAGTGCCTAAGGACACTTCTAGGCATGGTTATACAAGGGCATTAAGGGCTAGAGTTTTCTTTGGGGAGGATCCACTTGTATAACTATTGTAACTTATACCTGCCAAACAATTTCACATCATCTTGACCCTTCCAAACATCAATAAACACTTTTCAAATCATTCACATTATCCATTCTAAAAATATGAATTCATTACCCTTCTTACCTGTTTGATGAATTTTCATAGCCCAAGATTCCTTTACTATGAACTTCCAATAATAGAGTTTTGACAAAAAATATGCATATTCCTATCATTCAAACCCTCTAAGAAATCTTAAAACCTTCCAAACATTCAATAGAATCAATTTTCCCATTAAAGCTTCATGAAAAGTGAAATTTATAGGGCTCTAATATTGGGTCTGCATCGATATTAGATCCTCGATGTCAGGTCCTTAATATCGGGTTCCATAAAATCTATATATAGGCAGACACTTGGAAAATTTTTTTATCATTTTTCATTTGACACAAGGGAGAGTTTTTCAAGTTTTCTTCTTTGATCTAAGCTTTGACCTCCTAGGTTTCCCAAGTCCTAACTTGACCATTATTACTTCAATTTTTGTGCTTTTTGAACCTATTTGATCATGGAGTGCTCATCTTAGTGAGGAAAATCTAAACCAATTTTTTGAAACATTCTAATGCTTGAAAGGTATTTTTAAGTGTAAGTATGAAGTGAAAGTTAAAATTTTTAAGGAATTATCGAACATATTAATGCTAGAACACCCAAATAATATTCTTAAGGAACCATAACCATAAATATGAACCATATATAAGAACAAAATGAAAAATTGTGAGGGGTTATAATGGAATTAACACTTATGGGATAACATTTTGCAAAACTTTTCTAACTCTACAATCCTAGGAACTAAGAATTTGATCTAATTAAAAGTATGAAAAAGGAAGGGAGTTATAAAAATTAGAGAACACCTGCTAATGAATCCTAATTCCTTAATGATTATAGATGGTCCCAAAGAGAGGAGCATAAGGAGGACCCCTTAGGAGCAAAAAAACAACCAAGAGGCCAAGGAAGAGGTTGAACTAAAGAATAAGAATTAGAACATGAGGAGTAGGAGGCCCAATCATTTAGCATTCATCAAGAAACTCCTACTATGGGACAATTGGTCCAAGGAGAGGCAGAAGAACCACAAGTATTAGGACAATGCCTCATGTTGTCACAAGACTACCTCCAAGCCATCCAATAAAGATCCATTTCAACCATAGTCATTGTAGAGATGAACTTTGGCCTGTTCATGGAATTCATTTCTGAAGTAGTAAGGACACAACTGCAAGTATCATCAATATGGCCAACAATGTCATAGAATGCTGAATGATACATTGGAGAGACTTATCAGTTTTGGCACAACAAGAAAGAAGGAACTATAGTTAACATTGAAGGAATCTTAATTTCATTCTCGATTAAGGTAATTACAAAAGCTCTGAATATACCAAATGAAGGGGAAAGGGTAGCACATCTATCCACCTAATCTGATCCTAAAACTAGAAAACTATGGCTAAAAAGGGCTTATGGAAAAGAAGATAAGGGTTATAATGAACTAACTTTGGAAGAAAGAATATACTTCAAAATTGGCACTAATCACTTATTCCCAACAAAAGGAATCAATTGACTATCAAGTTATGCAGCTAGAGGAAGTGTGATTTTAATGGGCAAACACAATGCCAACCTCGCACAACTCTATTTTATGGAAATCCAAAGTGGTTTGAAGAGAGGAAGGTAGGGAAACCAACACTTCCATTTCCTTGGCTTATCAGGAAGTTATGCAAGTGAGCCAGAATCCTAGGATACACTAATGATGTTCCTAGGAGGGCACAAAATGCTTCATATGCTAAGTTGCTCAAATTAGCACCACAAAGGAAAGACCATGGTGAGGAGCAGGAACAAGAATAAGCATAAGAGCAACAACAATAGTAGCAAAAAAAAAATAGTAAGTAGGGCCTAGTAGCCAATAGTAAGAGCAACAATAGACACAACAAGAACAATAATAATAGCAAGTTCCACTATCGTCGTTGTAAGATTATAGATTGTTGATGAGTCACCTGTAACAAATTGTAGAAATAATCAACTGAGGAACAATGGAGGAAGCTAATATTTATAGATTTATTGATAGTGTTATCAGGTCCATAGTTTCAGTAGATTCAACAAGTGGAAAAATCTCATTACAGTTAGGAGAAGAGGCACAATGGTCACAATAGATCTATGAGAATGCTACATTATTCCAAGTGGTGCTAGAGACTAGAGAGGGAGGCACAATAGTTGTAATGTAGCACCAAGGTGTAGTGGGAGTAGTAGAGGTGATCTCCGACCACATCAAAGAGTCTTTCAATATACCTATTATACCACCAACTAATCTAACTAGAGCTAGAGATGTTCAAATGTTAGCTAGAATCTCAATGATCCTTGCTAATCATGAGGATGTGCTCGATAAACTATTGCAGACTAGGTAACTCATGACAACACTTTTCAACATCACTAGTGATGTCATTGTAGTACAGTCTGAGCTCATCGCCACCAAAGGAAAACTTGTCATGATAGAGACAAGGGCATAGCATGTAGAAAATGAAATTCTAAGCTTACAAGAAGAGCTTGCAACCTTGAGAGCTAAACAAAGGGATCCAACTCAATTCATTACATTGGACTAGATAGAACAATTTAGAACAGAGTAGATAAATCACTTGATCAAGCAAAATCAACAACTAGCAACTAAGAGGGAGAAAGCTGTATGAAATGCCATAATAGTTGAAGCATAAACATATGCTCATGTTAGGGCACTTACCACAGTACAGGAAGAAAATAAACAAATTAGCACTAATAACATGAGGTTGATTACTATAGAAAGCAAAAAAACATTTTAGAGGAGAGAATCCACTAGTTAAGGGAACAGCTGGTGAGGGTCAACTAAGACATGAGCCGCGTCATAAGAGAAAATGAAATCCTCTCTATGGAGGTGGTATGTGCCATCCATAAAAAATTAGCTATTGAAATAAGTTCAAGGAAAAATGAGGCAAAGAAAGATGAAAGGCTTAAGAAACACTTCTATGATTAGGTGGGCATGTACAAGTAGATCAACAAAAAAGAGATCCAGATGATAAAAGCTAGAATTAGCATTATTTCAGCACTGAATCATGATTGGAAATCCATTTTGGAGAGTTATGCCCTAGTGCACGAAGTGGAAGTGAAAAATAAATACCTATAGATCGAGGACCTAAAAGAGTACATGGGGTTAGTTAATCTTCATTATGCTAACTTGGCCATGTAAACAGCAGGTAGGCCTAGAAATGAGCTAGAATATCAAGTAGCAACCAGATATGCTTTGTATGAAAAAGAGTTTGTAGATTGGAAAGATGGTTTACAAAAACTCAAAGTGGTAAACTTTGAATTGGAAGTAGTGAAGGCTTTCTACTAAGGGTGAAAATATGTAGTAACAAAATTGGCCAAAAGATTGACTAATTATCATGAACTCCATGAAAAGAGTAGAGCATTTGAAGAGGACAGGAGGTAGTTTACAGCCTAGTATGTTAAGGAAAATTAGATATTTCTGCAACTGCCATGTCCATGAAACATATCCACTTCATCACACATTGCACAATAATCATGGATGGTACATGACCCACGAATGGAAGAGAAAATAATTCAGGTGCTTTTGAATGATGCAGATTTCAAAAGCCTGATGACAAGGGAAAGTAATCAATGGAAGAGCTACCACCACTAGAAACTACCTAAACTACATCAAGCTTCATCAAATATTATTTTTTGTTAAAGTTGTCATCTCATGTGTCATTTTTGTAAACACCACTACAACATTTAAGAGTCATGTATATAGTAGTTCATGTCATGTAAATCTACCTCCCAATTTTGGAAGGAACTCTATTCTCATTTTGTTTTAACTCAAGGAAAAGTTTTTAGTCAGTTGTGGGGATATGATAAATTGATTTTTTATTGGCTATGATATTGGGCATTCGATATCAGAGCCATAATATTGGATCTCTAATATTTGGGCACAAGCTATGATGTCAGATGTTTGATATTACAAGTGTGCAAGCTTATAAATATGATACTTAGGTGCACGGTCCATGAACAAGTTTTCATTCCAGCTGAGCAAAATTCTGTTAGTTTTTTTTTCTTGATTTTAGTGCTTAGCACTTAACATTATATGCCCGTAGTGTGATGTTAAGTGATTGAACAAAGCCTTTATTCAAGTGGAATGTACATGGACATGTTTCATGACCAAAAATAAAGATCAAGATTACTTTACATCATTATAACATCACTTAGATTTCTTGCTATTTACTTAAAATAATGTTTACTATTTTCACTTACCTTACTAATTACTCTTTACTTTCCCATGAACTTTACTTTTACTATTATTAAGAAAAATGGATACGACTGATTTCAAGTGTTAAGTATGATCATTTAGTAACCTAGTAGTATTATCGCCTAGTTCACCCAGTAGTGGAATACTTGGTAATCCTAGTAACAATTGCATAAGTCTAAGACATGTGCGGAGAATCAAGAACAGATGTCCCTCACCTACCCTAGACTAGATTTGTTTATTGTTAACTTAGAGTTAGAAATCATTACCATTCTTTATGCTTACTAGGTGTAATATGGCCAATACAACATCAGTTATCATGCACCTCACTATGAGTTAAACATACAAATAGATTTTACTAGCTCACATGTGAAGACAATGATTGTGAACTTAAACCAATTATGAAGCATAATCACATTACCTTGTCTATGGAATTCGACTAGGCTATGCATGAACACTTGTATATTGTATGGTTGGGTGTTGGATTACTCCATTGCTCATCATAGGGTGATGTCTCAAAAGGAAAGGAAGAAAAAGTTAGGATGATTAATGATGAAGAATAATTATCTTAAAGGATGGACCACTTTAGATATGGAAAAGAGTCCTAGATTTGGAAAGAATATTAAAAATGTTTGACCCTTGTAAGATTATGTTGTCAAGAAAAATTTTTAGATTCCTACTCTTCCTAGTGCTAGACTACCACTAGGAATTGAAAAGAATTCCCCAAAGTATGTTATTATTCTTTCCTTGGACACAACAGATTAACTTTACACCTTCATATCATTGTGAGATTAGAAGAAAAAGTTTTCACATGAAGGCAAATAACTTGTGTTAGATGGCAGGGTTGGTTCCACTTATATGGACAAGCATCGAATCTTAACTTAGGATGTGTGAGATTCTCTAAATCTCAAATAATGCTAAGTTAAGTTCAACTTTAGTGATTTATAGTTGATAACCCTAGCCATTAGATCTTCTTTGCTAAAGTCATTTAGATGGACCTTGAATTGTTCAATACCCTTAGTTTTCGTTCCCTTCTTCATTTTTGGGAAGTTTGAAATAATAATGACTTTAAGCTTCATAAATATATTTATATAAATGAAATCATAAAACTTTGAGGACTTTACTTCTTTTAAACAAGGAATAGTAGAGAAGAGTATGGCTTACTAGTAGTCCAAAAGTTACACCCTTTTAGAATTGGTGGTCAAATGAAGCATACATATATATCATGGTTTTATGATAAATTAATCATTACACTCTTATAATTGTAAAGGTATGTAGGTAACTAGAGCTAAGGTTTCTAATATGAACACCTCTCACGCTCTTCAAAGACAAGGGATGCATCCTAATAAACTTGATTATGAATTTATCCTGTTATATGTTTAAGTGTTTTGCAATATTTTTTTTGGATTGGTATTGTATAATAATCCCTTGTATGATTATTATTAGCTTGATTATTAGGCTGTAACACTTGGACTAGTTTTTTTTTTAACATGACCTTTGATGTGTTTGTAAATTATTATGGTTGTTAAGGCATAGTCCATTCTTGAACCTTTGTTTGGCATGTTTTTTTGTACTTGAGTGATGTCATGTGATACTCATCATGGCAATGCCATTACACTTAACATTTTAAAATTAAAAGTTATAAATTATTAACAGTATTTTTCTTATTTTTATTTCAATAATAAAATGGGAAAATGCTAAATTGTCTCATTCTTCTTACTTTTTTTCTTCAATTATTATTTAGTTTTATATTTGTGTTCAATATATTTTTATCGAACTCCCAATTCTTAAAGTTAAATGTTAATTTTTCATTAATTATTCAATTTCATTGTACCCTTATTCCATATATATTAAGAGCTTAATCTTTACCATCTTTGTTAGAAGTTTTTGAATATTCATTCCTTTGATGCCTTTGTTAAGCTACCATTTTTTTTATGTTTTTTGTTATGTCCCAAGCATTTTTTTATTATTATTTTTTCTCACATAATAGATTTATGTTTACCCTATCCAAGCACTTTTGTTTAACATGCTTGATTTTCCCATTCTTTTTATCTAATCCTTTTGTAATCTTTATTTTTCATGATTTTTCTTCCATCTATTAATATAATTGACCTAACTTTTCTCTTAAAAAAAAAGAGCTTAATCTTTATCTACATGTAATTTTATCATAGTATTGTTAATCATGGACTTTAATGTCTTTCTTGGGAGACCTTTCAATGGATTTTTAAAATGGTTATGTGGTAAACCTTTTAAAGTTGTTTATAGTATAATCTTCTTTGAGTATAACCAAATCATTTGAGACATTATTCTTATAACTTATCTACAATAAAAGTTAGTTCAAGTATTCCAATAATATTTGATGAATTGTGATTCATCGGGTTGCGATATCGGGTATGCGATATCACATCCAGCAACGATATCGGATATGCGATATCGTGGTTCCTATGTGAGCCTATAAATACGCATGAAGGCACATGGGAAAGGAGTCTTTTTGTCAGTTTTTAGAGAGTCAGTTTAGTGTAGGATCTTTTTGTAATTGTACGAAATCCTTTATTTGAGTGTGACGTACTTAGACGTGCACATGACCAAAAATAAAGATCGAGATTACTTTATCATTGCAAAATTAACTTAGTTTAATTATTTAATTGTTATTGTTATTTATTGCTTTCATAGTTAACATATCTTTACCCTAAACTCCTTAAACGCGGAATGAGTACAACTTAAGCACAAGAATTTAAGTGTGACTACTTGGTATCCCAGTAGCATACCTAGGCCATGCACTTGGTAATCCTAGTGGTAGTTGTGCATGAGGTCCAAGATGTGTACGAATGATTACGGAACGGATGCTCATCGCACTTAGGCTAGTCTAGACTCTCTTCCCCTATCTCCTCTTAGCTTAGCATCCTCTCTCCCTTTTCCTCTTAGCTTACTTAAAGTTATTTCCCATTACCTTTAGGAGTAGCATTAGTTAGGAACATATCATACACCTCACTCTGGACTAAACCATATGTGAAAAAGCAATTACTAGTCTAGGTGGGAAGACAGTGAACTTTGATCAACGAGTAACTATTTAGATACCATAACTAGCCTATTTGTGGAGTTCGACCAGATCGTGCGTGAAACACTGGTATTCGTATGGTTGAGTGTAGGGGTACCTTGCCACTCATCATTGGCATCATTGCCGGGGATGATGCGAGTTATTTAGATTAGTTACATCATACAAGATCGTTGTAACAAAGTATTCATGATACATCTTTTAGAAAAGAAATTAATTTCAATTAAGTCACATACAAATTCACACACAATGTCTCTCTCACAAGATTATGATAACATAAAAACCAAGAGGGCAATTCATTGGAGAACCAACGAATTTTATGATGAAGAAGATGAAGTTTGGAGTACCCAATCTGATGTAGGAATTTCCTATAAACATAAACGAAGACAACATTGTCCCAACTCACGAATGCATAACATACCTAGTGAAGATGAACCCCTACTGGCCACTACAAGCCTAATGCAAGTACAAGAGGCTATTTGAATATCCTGCAGGCATCGTAAGGAAAGTTGCCTACCTAAGTTTGACTTAAATAACTTTCCTAAGTTTTCAGGAGGCTACAATTTAGATTCGCAACAACATTTGCAAGTCTTCTATGATGCCTGTGCATGGAACAACATTGATAATCGGTTGCAAAAAGTTAAGCTCTTTCCTATGACACTCATTGGCAAAGAAAAAGTATGGTATAGGTCATTAAAACCAAAATCAATCTGACGTTGGCCAAAAATGGTAAAGCTCTTCAATGAAAGATATCAAACCTATGCAAGAGTGTTAGCCTTGAGGAAATAAATCCAAGGGTGGAAACAAGCACAACATGAACCCTTGGACATGGCCTTAGACAGATATTATGCTTTGTTAAACAACTGCCTAGGCCATGAGTTCTCCGAGGAAAGGTTAATGTACCATATCATAGATGGGCTCCATAATGATACAAGGGAGACCCTAGGGATGTATGCCTGAGGTCAACTATATGAGCTACGAACCCACCAACTCCAAGAGCTTATTAAGTAGGTAGTAAAAGAAGAAGGAGAGTTAGCTAAACAGGAGAATGCTGGAAAATCTCAATGGGACCAAAATCTCAACTTAACAAAGGTCCATAAGTAAGAAAAGGAGAAATCAACTCACTTCAAGGAGGTGGAACCATCTTTGCCAGTACTACAATCATTGGATGAAATTGAGACAAAGATCAATAAGATGATGAAATGGATGCATAAAAAATGTGGAGAATATGCCAACATTATTAGAGGTAGAGGCATGATGAACCAAGAAGCAAGACAAAATACCCTTAGATAATTGAAAAGAAGGGTAGAAGAGAATAAGAGCTCAACTACCAATCATACATATCAATGCAACATTTGCCTCTACAATCACCCCAAGGGCCAATGTCCAATCTTGTCACATTTACAAGAGCATTGGGGAAGAGTGTCACATCCAGAGTTCGTATAGAGATATTGTGTTCAATCATAGTGGCAACCCTCAAACTGTGGGGGGGGGGGGGGTTGCTGGGGGGTGTGGGGGCCACCCTCAAATTGGGCATACCCTTCATATAATCCAAGACTAAGTGCTTATCAAGTTCAACATCCTATTTCTCCAACTGGGTTAACATCCTCTATGTCACGACATTATTATCATTCTCCCCAATACTATCAACCCATATCCTCTCCAACACAACCACCATCTTGGATACCTTACACTTCTCCTCAATTTCAAAATTCTCATCCTTCACCTCCTTCTACATTGCCACCAGTTGTTCTCGAGGGATTTGCATCACAACATCAACCCATGAATGTTACTTGTGCTTCTACTACCACATTAAATAATTAAGCTAAGTGGATGTTGCAATGATGAAGTAATCTCAATCCTTTATTCTCGGTCATGTGTGTGTCCAAGTACATCACACTTGAATAAGGATGCTGTACAATTACAATCATCACACTATGGGCATGCACTAGGAGAAAGGGTTGAGAGGAAAAACTGAAAAAAAGTCCCTACCTTTAATACTAAAAACTACTCTCCCTTTATCAAATCAGCCTGCCTCTTATTTATAGATGAGGAGATAGGTTCATATCATGTCTAGGATGTAATATCGCGTATGCGATATCATCGATGCGATATCACAGCCAACAACTCATGACTCATCATACCCCCATGACTGAATGAAAACTCATCCTCGAATTAAAATGAGAACAAGCTCTATTGATTACACAATGGATAGGTGATGAGCCATGATATTGCATTTGCGCCATGATATCGTGTATGCGATATCGCAGCCTATCTCAATTTCTATAAATAAGAGGCGGCTTTCCTTATTCGGGGAGTTAGACTTAGATCCATAGCTAAAATCTTGTAGTTTTACCATTATAGAGTTAGAATAATTTCCATGTGCCTACAGTAGGAGTCTTAAAGTGAATAGATCTTTATTCGAGCAATTAGTACCTAAGCACACATTTGTGTACATAAATAAAGACAAACTTTATGATAAACCTTGCAACATGTGGATTAAGCTAAATAGTAATTATTTATTGTTGAATGTTTAAATGATTTCCTAGTTAATTAATCTCTCTCAACCTTTGACTCTCCTAGTTAAGTACACTTAGTATGACTCCTTCGAGCATGTGTGTAGCACTTGGTAACCCAGTAACGATTAGTGTTTGGTAATCCCAGTAATGTTGCACTGGTTCAAGATGTGTGTGACAAGTGGGAATGGAAACTGGTTTTGGAACTATTAGAACTTAGTTAGTAATTAGTTAATGAAAGTTAGTCACTTAGTTCTCTTTACCTTCCCTTATTAGCATAAGACATTAAAAAGATAAAAGATATAAAAATCATATACCTCAAGCTTACTTAACCATACAACCGTGACAATACAGGTAAGTTTGGGAAGACAACGATTGATTAACCTTAAGTGTTCCATTAAGGTGCATAAGCACTTAGTCCTTGGAGTTTGACTGGATCGCATGTGAAACACTCGTATTAGTATGGTTGAGTGTAGGGGTACCTCGTCACTCATCATTAGCACCATTGTTGGGGACTTAGTTATTTGTGCGCTACGTAGAACATAGGAAATCATTCATATCGTTGGGATGTGAAAATGAACCCTTAGGGTTAATCAAGGAAAAATAAGACAATGGTAAATCACAAATCGAACAAGATGAAAATGTCTTCTTCTTTATACAAAAGTAGTTCACTGCCTAGGACTAACATAAGAGACAGTTGACAGCATAACACACATAACCCAGATCTGTGAGTTCCTCAATAGTTTCAGGTAGTATATACTCATCACGATGAGTATGTACCCAACTTTACCTTTATTCTCCATCAAGATGAAAAACTGTGTTGGAGAGACTTGGAAGGTAACATAGTGTTGCCTCCAGACCTATCAGTCCCCAACATGCTCCTTTGTGCTCTCTTACGAATAGGCATGTCACTTTTGTATGCAGAATGTGTTGCATGAGATCATGACACAAGGGACTACCATCCCATAGAAGTGCAACATCAAACGGACTTGCAATAGGAGAGATATCATACATCCTCGAAGGGTAAATGTTCCCATAACGCTCTGCATGTCTTGAGCGAAATTGAGGATGGTGAACTAGTTTCAACATGTTTTCCACCAAATGATGTTCCCCCTCCTAACAATGGTTAGGAGGTGGTGTATCAGAACCTCTACTCCACGGTTCACAACCTTGATTTTGATCCCTATGAACACAAAGTGTTTAACAAGGGAACATAAACACATGATAAGGACAGACATTTTGATCATAATCATGATTAGGGTTGAGACCACTGAAGAGAAGGTAGAAAACATCATCATGGTGATGGTTCTCCTTCTTCTTCACCTTCATCATCACATTCGCCCTCTCCTTCAGTGTCAGGACGTAGTCATAAGGAACCTAACCGTGAGGATAAAGGGAAACAGAGTGAAAAGCATTGACGAGACAATCGAGAATGAGGATGAGGGCACTCTAAGGAATCACAGCATAGAAGAAGGGAGAGTAGGGAACCGCGTAGACACCACAGACGTTATGAAAGAGATGATCATGAAGAACCCCTACTCGCAACTAGAAGCATGCGAGAGATAATGGAAGCTATAAGAATTCCAACAAGGCACCAAAAAGATAGTAGGATCAAGAGGTTAGACATGAACAATATCCCATGATTTGAAGGGGGATACAATGTTGATCCTTAAAATCACTTACAAGTATTTCATGATGCATGTGCCTTGTAGAACATCGAGAACGAATGGAAAAAACTAAAGTTGTTCACAAGGACACTAGTAAAAGAAGCTGAAAGCTAGTACCGAACCTTAGAAATGAAATCCATTCAGAGGTGGAGTACAATGTTAGAACTATTTAATGATAAGTACCAAATGTACTCCCGAGTGTCTAACTTACAAAAGAAAATCCAAGGATGGAAGCAAGGAAATCATGAATCCTTGGATGTTGCCATGGGCTGCTATTATGCATTGTTACATCGTTTCCCTAGCCATGGTTATTTGCAATGGGGTCAACTACACCATCTTGTAGATGGACTTAGGCATGAAATAAGGAGAACCCTTGGAACGTATGCCCAAGGGAGATTATCAAAGCTTAGGTCTCATCAGGTTCATAGATTGCTAGAGCAAGTAGCTAAGGAAGAAGGGGAGCTATGTAAGAGAGAAAGTACGGAAGAGTACAACTGAGATCCTTCCCTCCAAAAAAGGAGAGTGAGATTCTGTGAGGAGGAGGAAGAGTCACCACTTAAAGAGATGGTGAATAGGAAAGCCTTGCTGCTCCAAAAGTGAACAATAGAAGTATTGGCAAAGGTAGACCAAATGTAGGACTCCCTGGATAGTAGGTTTGAAACTGTTCTTAAAATTGTAGAGGAGTCTAGGGAGCAAGGTAGTAACTATTACAAAAAGAAAAAGAGAGAAGTGGACAATGCATGTAACAAAGTTAAGGGTAAAATGGCCATCACCAAAGAGGTTGTGGATTTAGATATGGACCATGATAGTGGATGTAAGATATGCCAATATGACCATCCTAAGGGATGTTGCCTAGTAATCTCACATCTACAAGAGTTTGGGGTGTATGCACTCAATCCATGACTTAATAAACAGCAAGCATCTCGATGGTTACCTTATCCTCAAGGTAACCCAAGGTAGTTCCACCAGCCTTCAATGTATTATCCAAGTGGAACTCCACCATAACTTGTTAAGCAACACTAATAGTGGCAATGCCCACAGTCATGGGGGATGCCACCACCAAGGTAATAATACCCCTACCGGCAACTGGATCCATATGGCTACTACGTGTAGTTGCCAATCTCTCCACGTGACTCTGTTGGTCACATGACATCACAATGTCACTACCAAGCTTGAGAGTATTATAGGACTCCTTCTCCTAGGGGAGATAACCTAGAGACATACTATCCTCCAAATCCATCCACAACTCTCACATCGATAGATCCATTACCACCTGCTCTAGCAATGCAAGGGGAACTCCCCACTCAACCATAGCAATGTAATGCTATGAGGGCTATGAATCTTTAACCCACTACTAGTTCTAACAATCATATGAAGAGAAGACTTTTCTTTAGAACCAATAGTCCAACCAAGCTCTCATAACCACAAGCAGTTGAACCTCTGAACACCTCTCCATCAAATAAGACTTCAGAGCTTCCTTCAAACAAAAAACCAAGCTCAACGCACACAGTTATGTTAACACATGCTATTACTGACTGGATTAAGGAGGGCCACCTTCCCAAGAAATTTTTTGACCCCAAAAGCCCTCTAATCTATCTCCAAGTCGTTGGGAATGAATCATGTAAAACTCTTCTGGACTCAGGTTCCAGAGTCAACTTAATATCACAAGAGATGTACAAAGCCTAGAACCTACCTCCATTAAGGAAGAGTAATATTTAACTAGAGCTAGTCAACTAGTCCATCACTGTCCCCATGGGACTGGTGGAGGACATTGTTAACACTGTGTGTGGGTGGTCGTATCCAGCTGATTTTCTAGTGATACAAATGAACAATGGTAAAGGGGACTTGCTAATAATAATGGAAAAGGCATGGCTAAGTACCATAAATGCATGCCTAGGAATCCATGATCTTTCCCTGGAAATATCTAAGAAAAACACTTTTGGGAAGATTGAGAAGAAGAAAGTTTCATGCATCACATATAGTGATACATGGTGTGATTGCGTACAAGAATGTTCCGCATTGCCTGCATGCAACCGGTTTGCACAAGAAATTGACATACACAAGTGCCTGTATGTAGCAACCACATGACAAGAAGACACACAGTGGTTGATAGTTGATCAAGAGAGTAACTCACCAACGTGCATGGAACTAACTGAGAGAACAACTTGCACTCATGTTGAAAGCATAGATACATTTGGGCAAGAGCATCACCAACTTTCAAACCTTAACCTAAAAACATTAATTGGGAGAAGTTGGAAACTCATAAAAAATTCAAATAAGCACTTCGATAAGAGATTACTAGTTAATGTGCAACAGAAAAAACCTTATCATGAATATAAAATGGTCAATGCACATAATACCGCAGAGAAGGAATGACCCCACTCATTATCTCAGATCTCCCCCTTCCAACTTAGTCATGGGGGAGATGGCCACCTCTGCTGATTAATTGAGGTCCTCAATTCCTTTTTAAGTTCTTGTTTTACACATTTTTGTTTTACAAATTTCTTTAACTTCTCTTGTTTCTGTTTTGCAACATCATTTATACTCTTTCATGTCTTTATGTGTTTATTTATTTTGTTAGGCTCGTCAGCTAATAAGTGCTCCTGATGGTCGTATGAACTATATTCCATTGCTTGCTAATGTTTGATTTTTACCTTTGAGTTATAATGTTGATACTAAGGTATGGTTCATTTGATATAACAGGCAATGAGTCCACGTCATCCATGCACTCATGAATTTCTATGGTCTCTCTTGGCATGGAACTATATAGTCCCTTTCTTAATAATAGAACTATCAACGAATTGGTGATTGAGCAGTTCTTAAACTGAAAAAGGACTCAAGGTTTGAAAAGTGTATGACTTCAAGGAAATTTGATGCATTTGTGCTAGCCATTCTCTTGGGTGCTTGAATGTTTTCTTCTTGGATTTTCCTTACCATTCTAACGTTGCTCCATTATCAAGAAGCTGAGATAATAAAAATAATAAGGCTTTGCATGGTGTGGTTCTCACAAAGAGAGAGAGAGAGAGAGAGAAAAGAGTGAGAACTAAAAGCACATCCCTTAGATAAAATAATCATTTGGGCTACAAGCATTGGTTATGGAATTAAGCAAACATGTTTCCTCTAACTAACGCCCTTTCTCGCTTCCTAGTTTTTGCTTTCTCATTCTTCGGAATGGTGGTGAATCTTTGGTGGCAACATTCTTGTTACTTCAAGTAGATGGATTGGCCAAATGTATTAATGTGAAGTCACTGGATGTGGATTTTTTAAGGCTAGATTTGGAATGAGATCTACTATGTCACATTAACCATTAATACACAAGGGGCTGTACAACACCTTGTTCTTGAGACTCCATTCCATTCTCTTATTTCCATCATTCTTTCTCAATTTTCCACCTCATTGTCGGTTGTATCAATAGTCTATATTTTGGTTGATGCATTGTTTTCTTTTTGGTTAATTCTTATGGTTAAGACTTTAACTCTTGCTTTCCAAAGCCTATGGACTCTTTGAATGTGGGATTGTTAGGGCATTAAGGGCATGAGCTTGCTTTGGGGAGGACCCACTGGCATTCCTATTTGATGCATCAGTTAACTTCTTTCCCTTAAACATTTTCACAATCAACATTTATTTTGTTCATTTCCACCTCTGACATCCATTTTATCAGTGTTGCTATTGTTTCTTTTTCTCCATCTTTCTTATTTCTTCTATTTTTCCATTCTATCACTATTGGAGGATTGATCTTAGTCATGGGGGTCATGGTCTAATTTTTTCAATTTCCTCTTAACCCCTACACCTTGGGTAGTCACCAATGTTATATCTTCAAAATCTATATTAGCTATATCACAACTCAACCAATGGACCTTACACTGAGGCAAGGTATCAATTGCATTGTGATTTATCTACCCTTGCTAATATGTGATTGTGTTGTGTGTATAGATGGTAATCATACAACAATGGACTGGAGCTAGAGGAAACACTTAGGATGGACTGGTGCTAGAACATTCATGCAAGGAACAAGATCGATGGCGTGGTTATGGATGGACAATGGAAGGCACAATTTTGGCATCCGTAGCAACACATTTTCTTCTTTTCTCTCTCTTCTCTCTCAGTTGCCAAATAAGGCTAGATGTCAAATGTATATAGTGTTCACTCTTCTAGTTATGAACACTAATATTGCCATGTATTGTAATGATGATCCGTTCACATGTCACCCCATTCACCATTAGTGTCATTTAAATCAATAATCCCATACCTTCCCAATATTTTGTAAGGAACTCGAGGATGAGCTTTCATTTAGTTATGGGGGTATGATGAGCTGCGATATCATGTACGTGATATCGCGTACGTGATATCGTAGCCTACCTCAATTTCTATAAATAAGAGGTGGTTTTATTTATTCAAAAAAGTTAGACTTAGATCCATAGCTAAACTCTTGCAGTTTTACCATTCCAGAGTTAGAATAATTTTCATGTGCCCACAGTAGGAGTCTTAAAGTGAATGGATCTTTATTCGAGCAATTTGTACTTGAGCACACATTTGTGTACGGTAATAAAGATGAACTTTATGATAAACCTTACAACATGTGGATTAAGCTAAATAGTAATTAATTATTGTTGAATGTTTAAATGCTTTCCTAGTTAATTAATCTCTCTCAATCCTTGACTCTCCTAGTTAAGTTCACTCAGTACGACCACTTTGAGCATGTGTGTAGCGCTTGGTAACCTAGTAACGATTAGCATTTGGTAATCCTAGCAACGTTGCACTAGTTCAAGATGTGTGCGGCAAGAGGGAACAGATACTGGTGTTAGGAATGATTAGAACTTAGTTAGTAATTAGTTAATGAAAGTTAGTCACTTTGTTCTCCTTACCTTTCCCTATTAGCATAAGACATTAAAAAGATAAAAGATATAAAAATCATATACCTCAAGCTTACTTAACCATACAACCATGAAAATACAAGTAAGTTTGGGAAGATAGCGATTGATTAACCTTAAGTGTTCTATTAAGGTGCGTAAGCACTTAGTCCTTGGAGTTCGACTGGATTGCATGTGAAATGCTCGTATTCATATGGTTGAGTGTAGGGGTACCTCGCCACTCATCAATAGGTATGGGATTATTGATTGACTAAAATGGATTCATGCCGTAGTATGAAATCAGAACAAAATTGAGACACAACACAAAGAACGCAAAAGAAAATCCTATAACTACAAGATTGGGTGGAACTCATGTAGTTCCTGGTGGTGGTGGCTCTTCCATGGGTGTCTTCCCCTTGTCTTGTGCTCCAAGTCTTAGGATTTGATGGCGTTGAAGTATGGCCTAGAGTTTCTCCTCTTGTAAGGCCTTGAGTGCGTTGGCATGCATGTAAGTTTGCACTTGTGCCATAGAGGCATCCTAGTCAGCCTTCTCTTTTTCTTCTACCACCCTTTTATTTTCTATCAATAATTTATTAGGTTACTTGATTCTAAAAGTATCTAGCTAGTTTTGAGTAACCTTTGGCCTTGTATTCGAAAGATTTAATACTTCAAAAATGGCTTGAACAAAGAAATCAACAGTCACACCACAAATGTTAACCATGGTGCCTTCTTCTTTGTTGTGCCAAAATTGGTACGTTTCCCCTAAGTTTAATCCCTTTCAGAGAGGGTAGGCCACAATGGGGATCCTTTGAGGTAATCCCTAACAGCCTCCAGAGCAAATTTTGTGAAAGGTCCAAAGTTTAATTCCATGATCACTGTAGTTAATATGGACCTTTCATGGATGACTTGAACATAATCCTGGGGCAATGTGAGATGTTGTCCATGTTCAGACACTACAACAGCTCCTCCTTTCACCTGCCTTCATTGTATAGTGGTAGGATCTTTTTGGTGGATACTAAATGATTATTCCTCCTACTCTACATGTTGTTAAATAGGAACTTTTCCTTCACCTCTCCTAGGTCACTTGATCACACCTTGAGTAGGACCTTCCTGTTGTCCATGTTTCAGGGCCATCTGCAATCACACGAGACCAATTGTTAGTAAGGTTGTTACCAACGTTACGTTATACCTTACTGCTTACCTTAAATAATTTCCTTTATCTCTGGGTGACATTACTTATTAGGAGAAAATGTCCTCGAAAGATTATAATATTAAATCTTCTTTGCTTAGGTGGTTTCCAAATCTAGTTTCCCAGTATAACTAAGGAGATGAAATTGTTTTTGGCGCATTTATCCTTAATTTTATAACTAATTACCCTTAATAACGTCCTTCAGGTGATGAAAAAGTTCAAAAAATTTATGTGCTATTTGGCATGTGCCCCTCCCCCACGACTAAGCTGAACACTTCGGGTTCAAGTAGGTTCAAACGGAATAAAAATTGGAGTACCAGCGAGTGAGTTATGGATATGAAAGCAAGGGATGTGCAATCGTGAGTTGTAGAGAGAAATTTGAAAAAATTCCCATGTGTTAACAGTTGTAAATGATGTTGATTTGTGTGGGGGGTCACGTATATATATATTTTTGGGATGTGATATCACGTACGCGATAGTGCAGATGCGAATGATGTTGTAAATGATGTTGATGCAATATTGCATTGGCCATGGATGTTAGGGAACTTTATAGAATGTACCAAATTTTTTAATATTTTTCTGAAATTAAAAAATGTAAACTAAGGACATCTAGATGAGTATTAAAGGGTTCTAAGGTAATTCAACTAGTTCTGAAGGCACGAAAATTATGATGGTTGGAATTTATTAATAAGGACCTCAGATGGTAAAGGGGAGAAAAAGGCTATGTGATGGTTCATAGGAGCATTTGAATCAGAGGAATAGTAATAAGGGAAAGAATATCATTGAAAATATGCTAAGGGTAATAAATGGTGTGTGAAAAATGTGTTATGAGTGCAAATTACAAAAAATTACGCAAGTGTTTCCTCCCCAAATCAGGTTCCAACCTCTAATTCCCTTGCATAAACACACCTTAAAATGTCCGTAGGCACTAGAAGGGTTAAATGTAATCTACACTAGTTCCACAAAACACAGACATGTAAGTATCCCTGGAATGAGGTAAGAATTATATGCTATATGAGACACAAGCTACAATTACATGAATAGCGAGATGAGATGGACTATAGAAGGGATTGTAGAGATTGGGACATGAGGTAACTAACCCAAGGCACAATGAATCCTACGTGTAAAGCATGATTAATGTGTCATTAACCCTTCGTTCCAAGATTAGGACCAAGTCCATTTCTCTAATCAGTGACATCGCATTATTTCATGCCATGATGAGAGACTATGAGAGTACCATAACAACAAGGCGTATGATTACTTGGCATTTTGTTCAAGGGAGGAGTGATTTTTGCTTTGTGGCACTTTCTTTATTTTTTTTTGATTGCTGAATCCAGAGAAGCTGCTAACCTCCAAGCATGGGTGCATGCCTTTCCAGTGGGATCCCCTAAAATAGCATTGGATTTTTGAGTGCCTTTTGATTACGGTTACTCCCATTTTTTGTTAGATCTACAAGGATCTTAGTACAACCACATTGCGTGATAACTCTCACAGACATCACCAAAGAGAATTCACAAGTTTCCTTAATGTCACACCCTAATCATTCCCTCTTGGTCCATCCTTTTTCATTCTGGGTACACTAAACACAAAATTCATTTTAAGTTTTAATAATGTCAAGAATATCAATGTACCCTCGAATAGAACCTATTATTTGTCGAATGGATGAGTGGGTGTAATGGGCTCACTATCCAAATAATTGATCACTTGAGACTCGATAACATAGAACACACCTTAATCAATGAGCCACATGAGTGTTTTATTCATAGATGAGATTACTTATAAAAAGATAAAAAGACAAAAAGACAAAAAGGTAAAAAAAAAAAA
>MNCI01027262.1:1922855-2108801 GCA_015680685.1 Gnetum montanum | reverse complement strand
AATTGGTGGTGATGTAGAAGGAGGGAAAGGATGAGAATGTTGAAATTTAGGAGAAGTGTAAGGTACACAAGGTGGTGGTTGTGTTGAGGACATGGGCTGATAGTATCGAGGAGAATAATAATGCAATGAGATAGAGTATGTTGACCTAGTTGGGGAAACAAGATGTTGGACTAGATAAGCATTTGGATTCAGATGATATGAAGGGTGTCTCTAGTTTAGGAATGGCTTCCCCCACAAATGGGATTGTTGCCACTATGACCAAATGTAGTATCTCTGTACGAACTCTAGGTGTAACGTGGTTTCCCAATTTTCATATAAATGTAACAAGATTAGGCATTAGCCCTTGGGGTGATCGTATTGGAAAATGTTGCATTCATACGTATGATTGACAATTGAGCTCTCATGTTCCACATCCCTTCTTTCTGATTGTCTAATGATATTATTTCCTTCTTCTTGGGTTGTCAAAACTCTATCTCCAATAATATTGATATATTCTCCACACTTTTTATGCATCCATTCCAACATCTTATTGATCTTTGCCTCGATTTCATCTAATGATTGTTGTACTAGCAAAGATGGTTCTTCCTCCTTAAGATAGGTTGATTTCTCCCTTTTGTGATTATGATCCTTTGTTAAGTTGAGGTTTTGGTTTCATTGATTTTTTTCAACACTCTCCCATCTAGCCATTTCTCCTTCTTCTTTTGCTACCCACTTAATAAGCTCTTGGAATTGATGGGTTCGTAGTTCGTATAGTTGAACTTGGGCATACATCCCTAGGGTCTTTCTTGTTTCATCACAAAGCCCATAAATGATATGGTACATTAGCCTTTCCTCGAAGAACTCATGGCCTAGACAGTTGTTTAACAGTGCATAATACCTTGCTAAGGCCATGTCCAAGGGTTCATGTTGTGCTTGTTTCCACTCGTGGATTTGTTTCCTCAAGGCCGACACTCTTACGTAGGTTTGATATCTTTTGTTAATGAGTTCTACCATTGTTGGCCAACATTGAATTGAATTTGGTTTTAACGATCTATACCATAATTTTGCTTGGGCAATGAGTGTCATAGGAAAGAGCTTGAGTTTTTTCCAATCGTTATCAATGTTGTTCCATGCACAAGCATCGTATAAGGCTTGTAAATGTTATTGTAGATTTAAGTCATAGCCTCTTGAGAAATTGGAAAAGTTGTTTAAAGCGAGCTTGGGTAGGCAGCTCTCTTTACGATGCCTATGGGAGATTCGAACAACCTCTTGTATTTGCGTTAGGATTGTAGTGGCCTGTAGGGGTTCATCTTCATCGAGTAAGTTATGCTTTCATGCGTTGGGATGATGCTGCCTTCATTTATGTTTATAAGAAACTCCTACCTCATATTGCATACTCCAATATTCATTGTTATATAGTTTGTTGGTTCTCCAATGAATTACCACACTAGATGTGACATTATCGTAGCCTTGTAGGAGAGGCATGGTTGTGCAATTTCATGTGAAATTGTATGTGACTTTTTGTAATTATTTCTTCCTAAAGGATATATCGTTAATTTCTATACAGTGACCTTGTATGATATAACTAATCTAGATAACTAGCACTGTCCTTGGAAATGGCACCAATGATGAGTGGCGAGGTACCCCTACACTCAACCATACGAATACGAGTGCTTCACGTATGATCCGGTCGAACTCCACAGATGGACTAGTTGTGGTATCTAGATAGTTACTTGTAGATCACAGTTCGTTGTCTTCCCACTTGGACTAGTATTAGGTTTATCACATATGGTTTAGTCCAGAGTGAGGTGTATGATGTGTTCCTACACTAATGCTACTCCTAGGTATGATGGGAAATAATATCAACTAAGCTAGGAGAGAGGATGAGAGAGAATCTAAACTAGCCTAAGTGTGATGAGCAATCGTTCCTTAATCATCCATATAAATCTTGGACCTCATGCATGACTACCACTGGGATTACCAAGTGCATTGTCCTAGGTATGCTATTGGGTTACCAAGTAGTCACACTTAAATGCTCGTGATTAAGTTGTACTCATTCTGCATTACTAGGAGATAAGGGTAGAGAGATATTAACTAAAAAAAGTAATAAATAACAATAAAAATTAAATAATTAAGCTAAGTGGATGCTACAATGATGAAGTAATCTCGATCTTTATTGCTGGTCACGTGCGTGTCCAAGTACGTCACACTCGAATAAGGATGTCATACAATTACAATCATCACACTACGAGCATGCACTGGGAGAAATGGTTGAGAGGAAAAACTGACAAAAAGTCCCTACCTTTAATACTAAAAACTACTCTTCCTTTACCAAATCTTCCTACCTCTTATTTATAGATGAGGAGACAGGCTGCGATATCACATACGCGATATTGCGTCTAGGCTGTGATATCGCGTACGCAATATCATCGGTGCAATATCACGGCCAATAATTCATGACTTATCATACCCCCATGACTCAATGAAAACTCGTCCTTGAGTTAAATTGAGAATAAGCTCCATTTTTTATAGGAGTTATCATGTAGGAGGCATCTGTAGGAGTTATCATGTAGCTTGGTTATACTAAGATCCTTGTAGATCTAATGAAAAATGGGAGTAAGAGTAATCAAAAGGCACTCAACTAGAAAAATAATGTTGTTCTAAGGGGTTCTACTAGAAAGACATGCATCCATGCCTGAAGGTTGGTAGCTTCTCTGGATTAAGCATAAAAAAAAAGTGCCACAAAGCAAAATCACTCCTCCCTTGTACAAAATGCCAAGTGATCGTACACCTTACTCTCATGGTGCTCTTATGGTTGTCCATCATTGGATGAAGCAATGTGATGTCACTGATTAGGGAATGGACTTGGTCCTGATTTTAGAGTGACAGGTTAATGACACATTAATCATGTCCTACACATAGGATCCATTGTGCCCTAAGTTTCTTACCTCATGTCCCGATCTCTACAATCCCTTCTACAATTCACCTCACCTCGCTGTTCGTATAATTGTGGCTTGTGACTTGGGTAGCATGGAATTCACCTCTGATCGTGATGATATTTACATGTGTGTGTTTTGTGAAATAGGTGTTGATTCCACTTAATCCTTCTCATTCCCACAGACATTTTAAGGTGTGGTTATGCAAGGGCATTATAGGTAGGAACCTGCTTTGAGGAGGACCCACTTGCATAACCTGTGTGATTGCACTTATAACACATCTACCACACATCATTCATTACCTTCTAAGTATTACCAACAATTTTTTCTTTCCCTTATTATCCTTCCAATTCAAATGTTCCTATAAGCTAATACATATCCTTTTTTCCCCTACTTTTTATGACTTTCATTGACAGATTTTACACCATTCTAATCTTTGTGCCTTCCGAATTAGTTGTATTACCATAGACTCCTTTATATTGATCTATATGTCCTTAGTTTATACTTTAGAATTTCAAAAAAAAATTAAAATTTTTTTTGGTCATTTTCTCAAGTGCCCTATTTTCGGTAGGATGTGATATCGGGTATGTGATATCGCATCTGATGCAATATCGAGTTCTCACTAGTAGGTACACGATATCGCATCCTAAAATTATATATACACGTGGACCCCCTGCACCTATCAACATCATTTATTACTATTCACGTGGGTGAAGTTTTTCAAATTCCTTTCTACAACTTTTGATTGCGCATCTCTTGCTTCAATAATTAGAACTCACTCGTTGGTGCTCCAATTTTCATTTCGTCTGAACCTACTTGAACCTGGAGTGTTTAGCTTAGTTGTGGGGAAGGGGTACACACCGAATTGCACATAATTTTTTTTTGAAATTCATCATCGCCCAAAGGACACTATTAAGGGTAATTAGTTATAAAAATAATAATAAACATGTGCCAAAATATAATTTCATCTCCTTACCTATACTGGGAATTTAAAATTCTGAAACCACCTAAGCAAAGTGGATCAATATTAAAATATTTTGGGGGAATTTTCATAAAAACTCTTAACCTTAAAATCACACGGAATTAGAATTGACTCATTAAGGTAGGAAGTAAGGTATAACTTAACTCTGGTAAGCAACCTTACTAATGATTGGCCTTGTGTGATTGTAGATGGCCCTAAAGCATGCACAATAAGAAGGTCCTTCTCAGGGCATGTTTAAGCAACCCAGGAGAGGTAGATGACAAGTGCCTGCCGAATAACATGTAGAGTAGGAGGAGCAATTGTTCAGTATCCATCAAGAAAACACTGCCACTGTGTAATCAAGACAGGCAGTAGGAGGAGCTACTATAGTGCCTGAACAGAGACGACACCTCATGTTGCCCCTAGAGTGTGTTCAAGCCATCTGTGAAAAGTCCACATCAGCTGCCATGATCATGGAATTGAACTTTGGACCTTTCATGGAATTCGCTCTTTAGGCCATTAGGGACCATCTCAAAGGGTCCCCATTATGGTCTATCCTCTCTGAAAGAAGTGCCTAGTATTTAGGAGAAATGTAGCAATTCTGGCACAATAAAGAAGAAGGCACCACAGTTAACATTTGTGGTGTATCTATTGATTTCTCTATCCAAGTCATTTTGGAAGTATTAAACCTTCCAAATATAGAGCGAAAGGTTGCTTGTCTATCCACTCACTCTAATGCTGATGTGCGAAAGGTTTGGTTAGACAGGGCGTATGGTAAAGAAGACAAGACCTATGGAGAGTTGACGTTGGAAGAGAAAATATACTTTAAAATTGGAACTTATCATACCTTCCCCACAAAAGGGTTGAATAGAATTTCAACATATGCGGTAAGAGGATATTCAATATCGATGGGAAAGGTTAATGCTAACCTACCCCATCTATATTTCATGGAGATCTTAAGGTAGTTTGAGGAGCGTAGGATAGGGAAGTTTGCGTTTCCCTTCCCTTGTCTCATCAGGAAGCTGTGCAAGTTTGATGGTATTTGAGGATACACTAATGATGTCCTCAGGAAAGCCCAAAATGCTTCATATGTTGAACTACGAAAGCCACCAGCTACAAGGAAAATTATTGGTGAGATGTTGGGGTCAGAACAAGAATAGACAGTGAGGCCCACTGCAACTCAACTCATAGGGCCTAGCCAACCTCCAAGCACGAGACCCAGTTAACAACAAGAAGTAGGGCCTAGCACAAGCTAGTGAGACCAACTACCACCATCGCCATAGGACTATCGACCATCAATGAGCCATCTTAGGGCCATCACTGAGACGGTTAGTTAGGGAAGTCATGATGATGCAAATCTCTTCCACGTCATTGATGATACCATACGATCCACTGTCTCTATAGATTGTGAATGGGGTGAGGTGTCCATTCAAACAGGAGGAGAGGAGAGTTATTGATCACAACAAATTTCAGGGCATGCTGCATCCTTTCAGTTGTAACTAGAAATAGGTGAAGGGGCCACAATGGTGGTCATGCAGCACTAGGATGCAGCTGGAGCCGTAGAGGTGGTCACGGACCACAACAAGGAATCTGTCAACATCCCTATTATGCCATCGGAAGATTTCACAGGAGCATAGGATGCTCAAACTTTGGCTGGTCCCTCAATGACTCCTACGGAGCATGAGGATGTGCTTGATCGATTGTTGCAAATAGGACAAGTGATGACATCCTTGTTTGACATCCTATAGGATGTTACGGTAGTACAATCAGACCTCATGTCCACTAAGAGAAAGTTGGTCATGATAGAGATGAGGGTCGAGCATGTAGAAGTAGAAGTTACAAGACTACAAGAAAGGCTCATAACCCTACAAGCAGTGTAGTGGGATCCCTCTCAATTCATTCCTGTAGACCAGCTGGACATCTTTAGGACAAACCAACTCAAAAAATTGCTGATAGAAAATAAAAAGGTGGCAGAGGAAAATAAGAAGGCCGATTGGAATGCCTCCATGGCACAAGCACAAACTTATGTGTATGCCAAGGCACTTAAGGTCTTATAGGAAGAAAACAAATAGCATGTTGCTGACAATCTTTGGTTAACCTCTATAGAGAAACAAAAGAATGTTCTCGAGGAACATTTTTAGTGGCTATAAGAATAGTTGATTAGGGTCAACCAGGACATGGGCCGTTTGGCTAGAGAAAATTGAACCCTCTCAATGGAGGAGGTACACACCATCCATCAGAACATGGCCATCAAAATAAGTGCATAGCAAAACGAGGCCAAGTAGCACAAAAAGTTAAAAGAGCACTTCCGAGACCAGGTGGGAATGTACAAAAAAATTATCAAAAAACAAATCCATATGACCAAGTCCCACATTAATGCTTTTAGTGCACCCTACACTGATTGGCGAGCCATATTGGATACATATGTATTTGCCCGTGAGGCGGAACTTAAGAGCTAGGACCTGTAGATTCAAGATCTTACAGAATACATGGAGTTGGCAAATCTAAGGTATGCCAATCTAGCCATGTTGATAGTAGGACATTCGAGGATAGAGCTTGAGAAGCAGGTAGGTACCACCTATGCCAAGTACGAAGCAAAATTTTCAGAACACAAGAAGATGTTGCAGAAGCTAAAGGTTGCAAATTTTGAATTAGAGGTGGTTAAAGCAAGCTACCAAGGAGAAAAAGATGTTGCAATAGACTTGGCTCAAAGGCTTATAGATTTTAAAGAGTACAGAGACAAAGCCAGAGCCTACGAGGAGGAACGACAGTTGTTTGTGGCCTGGTACATCAAAGCCAACATAGTGTTTCTACAAGTACCATGCCCGTGGGAGGTGTCAACTTCATCAAACATTGGAGCATCAGCATGGACAGCACAGGATCCTTGAATTGAAGAGGAGAAACTCTAGGAACTACTTCAATGTCATCACCTTCCAAAACCTAGAGTGTAGGATAAGGGAAAGTGACCCATGGAGGAGCCATCGCCACTAGGAACCACATGAGTTCCACCCAATTTTGTAGCTTTAGGAATTTTTCATTTTTTCATGTTGTGTCCAATCTTGTTCTATTACGTTCTCCACTGCAGCATGAATAGCTTCCCTATTAGTCAATAATCCCATACCTATCCACTGTGTAATCAATGGGACTTGTTCTCATTCTAACTTAAGGACGAGTTTTCATTCAGTTGTGCGGGTATGATGAATCATGATTCATTAGGTTGCGATATCGGGTAAGCGATATCAGGTACGTAATATCGCATCCAACAACGATATTGGATATGAAATATCGTGGTTCCTATTTAAGCCTATAAATACACATGAAGGCACACAGGAAAGGAGTCTTTTTTTCAATTTTTAGAGAGTTAGTTTAGTGTAGGATCTTTTTGTCATTTTTCTCTCAACCCTCTCTCTCAGTGTATGCCTGCAGTGTGGTGATTGTAATTGTACGACATCCTTTATTTGAGTGTGACATACTTGGACACACACATGACTAAAAATAAAGATCAAGATTACTTCATCATTGTAGCACTCACCTAGTTTAATTATTTAATTGTTATTGTTATTTATTACTTTCCTAGTTAACATCTTTGTACCCTAAACTCCTTAAATGTGGGATGAGTACGACTTAATCACGAGCATTTAAGTGTGACTACTTGGTATCCCAGTAGCATACCTAGGCCATGTGCTTAGTAATCCCAATGGTAGTCTTTCATGAGGTCCAAGATGTGTACAGATGATTAATGAATAGATGTTCATTGCACTTAGGCTAGTTTAGACTCTCTTCCCCTATCTCCTCTTAGCTTAGCTTCCTCTCTCCCTTTTCCTCTTAGCTTACTTAAAGTTATTTCCCATTACCTTCAGGAGTAGCATTAGTTAGGAACATATCATACACCTCACTCTAGACTAAACCATACGTGACAAAGAAATTACTAGTCTAGGTGGGAAGATAGCGAACTGCGATCAACTAGTAACTATCTAGATACCATAACTAGCCTGTCGACGGAGTTCGACCAGATCGTGCGTGAAATGCTCGTATATGTATGGTTGAGTGTAGGGGTACCTCACCACTCATTAATATTTATATTACACAATTTATCACTATTTGTAACATTGAACATTATAAAAATATACTTATTAATTAAGGTACAATCATTATTTTTTTAATATACATAAAAGGAGTTTAGAAATGTTAAAATGTTCGATGAAAGCACATAACTACTTACAAGCCATGAACATGCTAGGTAAGATCATCATCATAAGAATCATACAATATAATGGAATAACAAGAGAGGTGATGGTACGTCAATAAGATGAGGAGAAGATAGTTCCTAAGACAAAATAAGGTCTATAGTACTAAGTTGTAAATATAACAAGAAGAAGAAGAAGAAAGGATACCTATAAGAAAAGCTTATAAAGAAAAAATCATAACCTTTTCAAACGATACTTAAGAAAAGACTATTAGTCCTAGTTCATAAGGATTAATAAAACAAAGACCTTCATAACATAATCTTGATTAAACTATCTTAGAATTGTAAGTCCTAGCTATGTCCAACTTTCAAAAAGAAGATTGGAGTATTAAGGATTGAGGATTGAAGAAAAGTAAGCATAATGAGTCCATATGGCAAAAGGCAAAGATAAAAATTTACAATGCTAAGTACATAAGAAGGTGATAGTTGAAAATAGTTATCATAGCCTAGTTTTGGATTTCTTAAGGAGCCTAACATGCCCTAGCCCATGTATGACTAAGTAAAAGAGAATTTCCAACAACATTGTTGATGAATCGTGATTTGTCAGGTGCTGATATCGGACCCTTGATATCAGATCCTCGATATTGAGTATGCAATATTGTGGCCTAGATAACGATATCAGATACATGATATCATGACTCCTATGTAAGCCTATAAATACCACATTCAGGCGCATAGGAAGGGAGTCAAGTAAGTGTAGGAATAGAGTCTCTTTTTTGTTAGTTGTAGTTCATTTTCATTCTTTCCCTAATGTATGCTCTCAGTGTGATGATTGTAATTGTACAGAACCTTTATTCGTGTGTGACGTACTTGGACATGCACATGACTGACAATAAAGATCGAGATTACTCCATCATTGTAGCATTAACTTAATTTTAATTGCTTAATTGTTATTTTTATTTATTTTTTTCTTAATTAATATTTCTTTACCATCATTTACTATTCTTGTTGTTAATTGTAGAATGAGTACGACTTAATTATGAATATTTAAGTGTAACTACTTTGTAACCCAATAGCATATCTAGGAGTGCTCAAGTAATATATGCTTGTTAATCCCAAAAGTAGTACACAAGGTCCAAGATGTGTATGGATAATTGAGGATGAATGCTCATCGCACTTAGGCTAGTTTAGATTATGCTTCTCATTACATATTAGCTTTAAACAAGGTTATTTTGTATCATATCTAGGAGTAGCATTAGTTTAGGATCACATCATTCACCTCACTTTGGACTAAACCATATGTGACAAAGTAAATACTAGTCCAAGTGGGAAGACAACGAACTACGATCAACATGTAATTATCTAGATACAACAACAAGTTCGTCTACGGAGTTCGACCAGATCGTGTGTGAGCGCTCATATTCATATGGTTGAGTGTAGGGGTACCTTGCCACTCATCATTGGTGTCGTTGCTAGGGACAATGCTAGTTATCTAGATTAGTTATATCATCCAAGATCCCTATAAAGAAGCATTAACGATATATCTTTCAGAGAGACTAATTACAAATAATTCATACACAATTCATCACAATGTCTCTCTCACAAGACTATCAAAATGCAACAACTAGTAAGGCAATTCATTAGAGAACCAAAAAATTATATGATGATGAAGACAAAGTTTGGAGTACTTAACCTTATGGAGGGATCTCCTATGTACCTAAATGAAGACAACATTGTCCTCACTCACAAAATCATAACCTACCTAGTGACAATGAACCCTTGCTAGCCATTAAGGGCCTAATGCATATACCAGAGCCTGTTCACATATTCCATGGGCATCACAAGGAAAGCTGTGTACCCATGCTTGATTTAAACAACTTTCCCAAGTTTTTAGGAGGCTAGGATTTGGATCCGCAACATCATTTACAAGCCTTTCATGATGCCCGTGTATGGAACAATATTGATAATGGGTGGCAAAAACTTAAGCTCTTTGCTACGACACTCATTGATGAAGCAAAAGTATGGTATAGGTCCTTAAGACCATAATCAATTTGATGTTGGCTGACAATGGTAGAACTCTTCAATGAAAGATATCAAAACTATGCAAGAGTGTCAGCCTTAAGGAGACAAATCCAAGAATGGAAATAGGGGCAACATGAACCAGATGTTTGCTACACCATTTTATATATATATAATTTTTAAAAAACAAAGGGGTATTGTTACTTACAGAGAAAAGAAATCAATGGGATATTTGTGTAACGTCCTATATAAAGGGGACATTTGGCTATTATCCCTTTTATTCTTATGGAAGTTGTAACTTTCTATAATAGTTACAACTATGATATTTGTAACTAATTTTAATTTTTCTTACCATGAAGACACTTGGCAACTAAAAAGGCCACTTGTCAGTTGTAGTTTTTTTATCTCTATGGTGGTTACAACCACCCACAATTTTTGTAACTTACCTAACCTATTGGGCAAGTAATCTGCTAACTTGTTGGGCAAGTAATCTGCTAACTTGTTGGGCAAGTAAATAACTTCCTTACTTGGAAGAGAAGTTAGCTAAGATATTTTAGAATCTAACTACCTTTTGAAACCTATAAAAAGGCTTCAGGGGTTAGAAGAAAAGGGGTCTCACTTGGGATAACACACTTGGGGTCACACATTGTGAAAGATTGCTTGTAAGATGGCTTGCTAAAGAAAACATTTTAGCCTCTTTGTCATAGTCCTGTGAGTTATTTTTTTTGTTTTTTTTATTTTTTTTAAATTGTTTAGCTAGTGGTTTAGATAGTATCATGTTTGGCAAGTAATTTTGGGATTTTTAGATTGCTCATATTGTTTCTTGTTGCATAATAGAAGATTTCTATTAAAATTTTTTCATAGAAGTGCTTGTGTTTGAAAGCCTTAGGAGCATTTTAGTAGCGAATTTGATTATTGTGCAACATATAAGAACTGCTATTGAGATCGTTGTAAAAGAGCCTCTACTTGTAGTCATGTCGTTGAACGATTCAATAGTCAAGAGGGTTCAGAAAATATTTGGTATTTTGATAGGACCAGAATAGCTTCTTTTAACTTTAAAGTGATTCTCTATGGTATTTCAATCAGAAATTGTCAAGTCTTGTGAAGGTTCTGTTGAATGTAATTATTGACATCCATTATCTAGCCAAAATGGAGTCTCGTATGTGATAGTTTACGTAGCAATTTTTGGGTAGCATAGTAGGATTGTCTTGAAGAAATTTCTTATTTGAGCCTTGGAAGTTTGAACAATTCATAGTTATTGAATTTGGGATAGCTTTATTGCGAAGTGTTTACTCGTATCATTTTACATTGTTTAAATATTTGAGATCTTTACACAAATCTGCTTTCTTTTTCTCTTATCTCTAATTTCCATTGAATCTCGCTCTATTTCTAGTTTTCTTATGGAACTATCTCTTTCTCTGGGGAAAATTAGAAGTAGATTCGTAGGTTTTGCTCAAATGTTTTTGCAAAATTTTATTTGTTACAAGTAGGTATTATAAGGACTGCGTAGACTAGGCAATTGAACAAAATAGGAACTCTCAACAACTCACAGTACTTGGAAAAGTTGGCTGAACCTCTTTAAGATAAGTCATTTGTAGTTTACACACAACGTAATCGTTTCATTTTTTACAACCGCACACTGCAACAGCACACACACATACTCACATTAACTACCGAGTCTATTTGGAGGTATCTGGGCCTTGGTGTTGCCAAAAGACCAGCAAGCACCTAAATCCTGTTTGAGGACACTCGTTGGTGATCGCATCCTAAATGGTCACCAACAATCATGACCTCATGTTCCTTGCACTCCTCCTCACCCTCAATATTCTCATCATTCACCTCCTTCTGCATCACCAGCAGTTGTGTCAGAAGGTTTTGCACCACATCACCAACCCATGAACATTACTTGTGTTGCTGCTATTAATAGCAGTGGAGGCTTTCCATAACATGAAAAGTGTCCTTTCTTTAGGCATGACCATAGGAAGAGATAGCACGGTTCTAAAACCACTACATCAACCAACTCAGCACAAGTCTAGCGCTATGATGCACCTACTCCTTCGAACTTAACACTTCCTGCTACCTTAACAGGGCCACTAATCAACACTTCAACAACTATGTGGCCGAATGAATATAATCACGTAGGGGAACATATTGATCCTTGCATATCATCTTACAATCACAGGTGCCATAGTGGGTTAGCTCCTTATCACATGACCACATCTTATAATTTGCCCCACTATGCCTACTACAATCAAGTGTGTGAATGCCAATTTGGGTATATTCCAACCACCATCTCAAAAGACACCTGATGGTTTGGATATGATCGATCCCCAACATTTCCAACATGCATGGATCCACATTTTCCATTTATTAATTCTAGCCATGCTCAACTATTTAGTTATGGGGGATATCCTCCATTCTAATAAGCAGAATTAGTAAATATTTTTCCTTTTCTTTAATTTTACAATTTTTTGTTTTCTAGTTTTTTATTTCTAATTTATTGTTTTATATTTTTGTGGATAATATCATCTATGAATAAAACACTCATGTAAACAATTGGTTGAGGTGTTGTTCTATGGTATTGTGTCACAAATGACTAATTATTTGGACAGTGAGCCCACAACATCCACCCATCCATTCTATTAATAAGAGGTTCTACTCTGGGTATGATGATATTCTTGTCATCATTAAAATTTAAAGTAATTTTGTGCTCATTATTCCCAGAGTGAAAAATGATGGACTAAGAGGGAATGGTCAGGGTGTGGCATCAAGGGTACTTGTGAATTCTCTTTGGTGACTTTTGTAGGTGCTATCATGTAGCTTGGTCATACTAAGATCCTTGTAGATCTAACGAAAAATGGGAGTAAGAGTAATAAAGGCACTCCCTAAAGAAACTCAATGCTATTCTAGGGGTTCCATTGGAAAGACATGCACCCATGCCTAAAGGTTGGTGGCTTCTTCAGTCCACTATTGGAAAGAAAAAAGTGCCAAAGTGACTAAAAAAATGTGCTAGAAAGAAATTCCTAATCACTCCTCCCTTGGACAAAATGCCAAGTGACTATACACCTTGCTGTCATGATGCTCTTATGGTTGTTCATCCTTGGATGAAACAATGCGATGTCACTAATCGGTGGACTAGACTTGGTTTTGATTCTAGACCAATGGGCTAATGACACATTAATCATGCCCTACACCTAGAATTCATTGTGCCCTGAGTCAATTACCTCACATGCCAATCTTTGCAATCCCTTCTACGATTCATTTCATTTTACTATCTAAGTATTTCTAACTTGTGTCTTGTGTGGCATAAAATTCATACCTCATTACGGTGGTATTTAACATGTATGTGTTTTGTTGCATTGGTGTAGATTACATTTAACCCTTCTAGTGCCTATGGACATTTTAAGGTGTGGTTACGCAAGGGCATTATAGGTTGGAACTTGCTTTGGGGAGGATCCACTTGCGTGACTTTTGTAATTTGTACTTGTTGCACACCATCACATCATTTTATACCCTCTAAGTACTTCATTGCCAAATCTATTCTTTCCTTTATCATCATTTTATCAAACGTTCATCAAAACCATTACATGTCCTTTTATGTTTCACCTAAACAAATCAGGTCCAACATTAAACTTCTAGAGCAACTTCCTTAAAAAACTTTCTAACTCTAAAATCACACTAAGTAAAGAATTCATCATTTATTAAAAGCAATGACTAAGGTATGAAATAATTGAACTTCTTTCAATAACCTTACTAATAATTAATCTTTGTGTGATTATAGATGGCCTCTAAAAGAGGACAACAAGGAGGACCTTCTCAAGGTACAACTGAATGCCTAGGGAGAGGTCAGGGTCCGAGCCTATTAAGAGAAATGATGGCTATTTGTAGCATGACATGTTAATTCCAATCAAGTGTTCTTGCAACTGCCATGTCCATGGGAAGTGCTAACTCCATCAAACTTTGGGACATCATCATGGATGGCTCATAATCCTCAGATAGAAGAGGAGAAACATTAGGTGCTTCTTCAACGGTATCAATCTCAGAAGCTTGGAGCATAGAACAAAGGAAAGGCACCCATGTAGGAGCCACCACCATCGGGAACCACATGAGTTTCACAAGTTTTGTCTTTTGTGTCTATGTACAAATTTCATTTAGTCCCACATTGCAGCATGAAAAAGTTCATGGTCATTCAATAATCTCATACATATCCCCTATTTGTAATTGAATGAACTTGTTCCTCACTTTCTTTGACTCGAGGACGAGTTGTTATTTAATCCTAGGGGTATGATGAATTGTGATTTGTCATGTGCTAATATCAGATGCTTGATATTGGACCCTCGATATTGGGTACACGATATCACGACCTGGATAATGATATTGGATACACGATATCATGCCTCCTATGTAAGCCTATAAATACCACATTCAGGCACATAGGAAGGGAGTTAAGAAGTGTAGGAATAGAGTCTTTTTTTTTAGTTGTAGTTAATTTCCATTCTTTCCCCAGTGCATGCCTGCAGTGTGATTATTGTAATTGTACAGAACCTTTATTCGAGTGTGACATACTTGGACATGCACATGATGGGTAATAAAGATCAAGATTACTCCATCATTGCATTCACTTAGTTTTAATTGCTTAATTGTTATTGTTATTTATTGTTTTCTTAATTAATATTTCTTTACCATCATTTACTATTCCTGTTGTTAATTGTAGAATGAGTACGACTTAATTACGCACATTTAAGTGTAGCTAGTTGGTAACCTAGTAGCGTATCTAGGAGTGCTCAAGTAATATACGCTTGGTAATCCTAGAAGTAGTACACGAGGTCCAAGATGTGTACCGATAATTGAGGATAGATACTCATTGCACTTAGGCACGTTTAGATTATGATTCTCATTACGTATTAGCTTTAAACAAGATTATTTGCCAGTGTATCTAGGAGTAGCATTAGTTTAGGATCACATCATTCGCCTCACTCTAGACTAAACCATACGTGGCAAATTAAATATTACTCCAAGTGGGAAGACAGCGAATTGCGATCAATGTGTAATTATCTAGATACCACAACTAGTTTGTTTGTGGAGTTCGACCAGATCGTGCGTGAGTGCACGTATTCGTATGGTTGAGTGTAGGGGTACCTCGCCACTCATCAATTGTAAATATGTTAGAGAACCCATGATGAGGAGAGATCCTAGGACAATGCAAATATTTTAGTACTATGAGAGAAAGAAGCACACCACCAAAAGATGAGAAGAGCCCCATAAACGTAACCTAGAATTGTAAAAAATCATCATCATTATCATCTCAACTTGTTCCAATACAATGAGGTTGGTTATATGACTCTTTTTTTCCCATTTAGCTTTATGAAGAGCTAGATCTTTGTTTATTTGCAAATTCCTTAGATCATCTTCAATTGTTTTTTCCCACATCTTTTTGGATTTTCCTTTCAATAGCTTTCCTGAAATAGTGATGTAGTAGCCCTTTTTTTATATGCACATTATCTAATCTTATTTTCACATGCTAGACCATATAAGATGCCATTCCTAGACTACAAAAAGCCCAAATACAATAATAAAACAATTACAAAGATGAAGGAGAGCTAAAACTAGTACTAGTTGTACTCTATTTATAATAGTATATAATTAGTACTAATCTATGAATTATATTATTAATAACTCTTTACATACCATAGTGGATTGTTAGTCATAAGACTTAGGGTACTCAAACTCATAGGAAATATGCGCATTGTGTGGGTTTTGTGTGGTTTTAATATATCATACCAAAAATTTCAAAGGGCATAGTAGCAAAACTGTGTGTTATGTGTGCCATGTGGAGGAGAGTTATAGAAATTAGGTAAAAATGAAATAGAATGAAAAAATTAATGTTAATTTGTTTTGTTCTTTTTTTTTAATACTGCTAGTTCACGCTACTTTCCACAATATTTTAAGTTTAGCTCTTGTTTTGTTTTTTCAATGTGATGTCAATGAAAAACCATGGAAAACTGGATTGGAGACCTTAGGGTCAAAGATGAATGGCTGCTAATGGTAAATGGCTTCAATTTGTGTTAAAAATTAATCCATGCTGCGGGGCTGCTGTTTTTGTTCTGTTTTCTGGCATGTATTTTAGTTTTCCAGGTCTGCACCTTAACGTAAAACGCACAGCTTTTTTTTTGCATGTACGCTATGCCAGGCATTGTGCGAAAATAAATACTTTAGATTAACATCGCATCGCAATGCACTCCACACTCCACTACCATGTGGGGGTAGGACATGACACCATGGATAAATACTAAGTTACAGCGAAATACCGAAAGATTTCAGAAAAATCGCTGAAACTCCACAAAGCTTTCAATGCGAGAAGAGAATAGCGAAGAAAACAGTTACATTACTCTAAAGCTTCTCAAACTTACATAATCTCTAAGATTTGCGTGAATGGTGGGCGCCTTACCGCAACATGGGCATATTTCATCAACAATGCAAACTGACATCGACATTTTACTTACTTACACTGACTTTTTAAAATCCGCATCTAACAATTAAGAGTTAGCAAGCAATTCTGTTCCAAATAACCCCAGACAAAAGCAGCTCTAAAATGCATTACAGTGACATCGTAGCGGACAACAGCATAGCCGGCCTCGAAGAGGCAGGTTCGAAGCTGAGCATATCCTCGAGCAAAGCGAAAAAGCCCAGTTCCGCCAACGATGGGCATCTCCCTCACCTCACTCAAAACAGCGTTGCTGCCGAGCAGAGCCAGAGTGCTGCATTATATTTGCCACTGTTGAACACCAAATTCATGGGCATGAGCAGCCTTAAGCCACCCTGAACAGTGGAAGAAGTAGAAGAGTAAATTCCCTGGGCGCTTCACACCTGCAGAGAATCCATAGTCGGCCTCAGCGTGAGCAGATCGTCGATCACCCGGATTAAGCCGAAGCTGTTCAGAAATCCCTTTGCCGGAGCTACGGCTGTAACGGCCGACCTGTTTTTTCCCATAACAGTGTCATGGAAATAGAATCTCAGGCGACTCACTTTCTCCTTCCCGGTTTTGGCCTTAGCTGCCGCAGAGGCCACGCAGAAGAACATCAAAACCAGTACCAGCAGCAGAAGAAATGGGATCTTGGCATTGGCAGCCATTTTTGCTTTCCTGCGAGATTCGTCGTCTTCTGGGCCTGGGTTTTGAAGTAAGGAGTGGCTATTGTGGCTGATCATTCACAGGTAACAAAATGAAGGAGAGAATACCGGATTATGAACCATGGTTAAGTCTGGTTAAAAGCAAGAAATGATGTCACTATTGTCTACATCAATAACAGTTTATATATTCACAGAAGGCGATGCAGTGAATAATATGTTGAATTGTGAAATACAATATAGTATTAATATTGTTTTACAAAGTCATCGATGACGCTGTGCGTGTTCGGCTTGTTGGGTACGTGGTTGGCATAGAAATGTTTGAACAGTGGAAGAAGTAGAAGAGTAAATTCCCTGGGCGCTTCCCACCTGCAGAGAATCCATAGTCGGCCTCAGCGTGAGCGGATCGTCGATCACGCGGATTAAGCAGAAGCTGTTCAGAAAGCCCTTTACCGGAGCCACGGATCTAACGGCCGACCTGTTTTTTTCCATAACAGTGTCGTGGAAATAGAATCTCAGGCGGCTCGCTTTCTCCTTCCTCGTTTTGGCCTTAGCTGCCGCAGAGGCCACGCAGAAGAACATCAAAACCAGTACCAGCAGAATAAGAAATGGGATCTTGGCATTGGCAGCCATTTTTGCTTTCCTGTCTCCTGGGCCTGGGTTTTGAAGTAAGGAGTGACTATTGTGGCTGATCATTTTACACTTTACAGGTAACAAAATAAAGGAGAGAACACCGGATTATGAACCATGGTTAAGTCTGGTTAAAAGCAGGAAATGATGTCACTATTGTCTACATCAATAACAGTTTATATATTCACAGAAGGCGATGCAGTGAATAATATGTTGAATTGTGAAATACAATATAGTATTAATATTGTTTTACAAAGTCATCGATGGCGCTGTGCGTGTTCGGCTTTTTGGGTACGTGGTTGGCATAGAAATGTTTGAAGGGCACTGTCTCTCCAATTCAGGTGAATAGATGGGTTGGTGGCCGCTGTTTGCCGGTCATTTATGCACACCAAATTCGTTGTTTGGATGATTTATTTACGTTTGAAGGATTTGTTAGCCAGTTATTTACGTTTCAGAGATGCGTTAGAGCTTTTCGTTTCTCTAGTAATTTCACATCGAAGTCCCACACCCCGCTTGGAAAAGCAAAGGTAAGGTATGTTTCACGATATGTTGGAAAAGCAAAGGTAAGGTATGTTTCATGATATGTTGGAGCATTTTGTTTCTTTGGAATTTCACCTCCGAATCTTCCTGTCCCCACTATCCCACACGTTCTCAGAAAAGGGAGGGTAAAAGTTCCACAGCTACTTCATTGATTTTGAAATGCCGGAGAGCAGGTATAATTGAAGCATCAGCTTGCAAATTCTTGGATTCAACAGTTTATTTTAGAATTAAAAGTGGAGGACAGGATTTAACTTTCCTTAAGAAAATCACGCTTGCCAATTATGTAGGTTAAAACCTGTTGAAAATGACTTGCATGTGTTTATTTCCTATCATCACCCATTCCGACAGTTACAATGTTACAGCAAAAAAATTGTATCATTTGTGGGTTAGTAGATGAGTCATGGGGTTTAGAACCTTAAATATTTTTTAACTCAGTATTACTTATTAGAATTAAATTCATAAATTAAAGTTACCAAATCTAGAGTTTTACCATTAAATTAGCACTTTATTGTGAATTTAAACTTTGTTACAAATTTTCTTTCTAAACCTAAACTTACATTGTTGCAAACTTTCTTTGAATAAATATTGCTCTTTACCATTTTCCAAATCACCCATTCTCAAGGTAACCACCAACAAAACTTCCAACCAATGTATTATCCTTACGGTCCATGCCATCACTCCACCAATGGTATTCATATCGGCAACTTGACCCTTATGGATACTATGTCCAACGTCCAATTTATCCACATGAACACCACAAACCAATGCTACCAAGAATAGATTTGAACTCGCACATGCATCCACCAACTGCTAATTGTCCAAGCCAACACCCAACTAATCCTTTACCACCAATGCTACCACCTACTATGTAAGGGGAGCTGTCATCACAACCATAGCAGAGGAAAGTTGCAGTGGCAATGAACATACAAATAGAGGATCTTACTAGCAACACTAAGGGCCAAATAAAGAAACATTTTTTTCTTAAGGAGAAGTTCAAAAAAGGTTGGTAGAATTAGGACTTCATCGAGACTAACTTCTCCGACAGTAGATTCCCTTACCAAAAACAAGTTTGCATCATCTTCAAACATTAGCATTTAGACTGTAATGCACATAGAAAAAGTCATAAACTAGATCAAGGCAAGGCCACTCCAATAGAAGAGAATTGATCAAAGAATTCCTTTGATTTATCTACAATTAGCTGGAAATCTACCATGCAAATCTCTATTAGGCTCATGTTACAGGGTTAATATGATCTCTTACAAAATATATTAAACATGGAACCTACCACCTTTGAAAGAGTGCAATATTAGGTTGAAGATTGTAGATCAATCTATCACTAGTCCTTTGGGGCAGATAGAAAATGTAGTGACCACTATCAGTGGATGACCCTATCCAGCAGATTTTCTGGTAATTGAAGTGAAAAACAATGATGAGGGATTCCCAATTATCATGGAGAGAGCATGACTTAACACAATTGATGCTAAGTTAAATATGAAAGATTTATCTATTGAAATCTCTAAGAAAGATATGCACAAAGCCATACACATGCAACAAATACCATGCATTACTATTGGAAACAAAGGTTGCAGTTGTGGACTGATAGTTTAAAATGTTAACGTAGACATCACACAAGTCCATAACAAGTGTGAAGAATAAATATGCACACAAGAAAGAGCAGGGGCCACTAAACCAAAAGACACATTGTGTCCACTAACTAAGAACCAACAATCATCTAAAACATGCATGGAAACATTTGAACCACTTACTAATTCCCAATCTAAGAAGATGACTCCAACTAATGACCTAAACATGCAATTAATAACTAATGAGTGGTGAGGTACCCCTACGCTCAACCATACAAATACAAGCATTATGCGTGATTGGTCAAACTCCAAGGACTAAGTGCTTATGTGCCTTCATAGAACAAGGATGGGTCAAGCGATCGTTGTCTTCCCAAGCTTACTCGTATGGCAAGATTGTATGGTTAAGTAAACTTGAGGTATATAATTTCTATGCTTTTTATGTTTTATGTCCTGGTGCTAAAGAGGGAAGAAGTGAATTAATTGAATTACTAATTTAAATTAACTAATCAGCTAGGTCATAACTAGTCTTAACACCAACATTCGTTCCCACTTTCTATACACATCCTGAACTAATGCAACACTACTGGGATTACCAAACACTAATTGTTACTGGGTTATCAAGTGTTCTATGCATGCTCAAAGTGGTCATACTAAGTGTGCTTACTTGTGAAAATTAACGAATCAATAAAAGTAACATTAATTAACTAATGAAAGCATTAAAGAACTATAAATAGTATTAAGGGTGAGACATAAGCTATTCTGAATGCTGCAAGGTTTATCACAAAGTTTTTTCTTATTTCTAGACATAAGGTATGCTTAGGTACACAATGCTTGAATAAAGATCTGTTCGCTTTATGACTCCCACTGCGAGCACTCAGAAATAATTCTAACTCTAAGAGGGAGAAACTGCAAGAGTTTGGGTTAGGGACTAAGAACTAACTACCAAACCAAGTGCGCCTGCCTCTTATTTATAGGCAATGAGACAAGTCCCAATATCAGATGTTTGATATTGCATGGTAGGATCCAATATCGCTGACCTAATATCGCAGATGCGATATCATAGTCCTGATATCACAGCTCATCGTACCCCCATGATTGAATAAAAAATTATCCTCAAGTTCCTTACAAAATATTGGGAAGGTATGGGATTATTGACTAAATGACAACTAACAATGACATGGGATGATAGACTCAAAGTGTCGAGGGAACAAATTGACAAATATATTACAACATTGGTGTTCATGCCCATTATGGTGAACACTGTACATAGATGACATCCAGACCCTCATTTGATAGCTTGAAGAGAGAGAGAGAAAGAGAAAATGAGGTGCATTGCTGTAGATATCGAAATTGTGCACACCATTGTTAATCCATAGCCACATTTCCAAACTTTTTTCTTGCGTAAACGCTCTAGCTCCAGTCCATCCTGAGTGCTTCCTCTTATCCTAGTCCATTATTCATGTAATTGCCATTTGCAGACACAACACACTCACAGATTAGCAAGGGTAGATAAAACCTAATGCAGCTGATACCTTGGCTCGATATAAAGCAAATTGGTTAGGTTGTCGATATGGTAGATACTAGGTTAGAGGTTTATGACTGATAACTACCCAAGGTGTAGGGGTAAGATAATTATGGAATGGAAAAAATTGTGATAGGGCCCCCATGACTAAAACCGAACCTTTGGTAGCAATAGGATGGAAAAATTTAAAGAACAAGAAGGATAAGAGAAACAACAATGGTGAAGCCAATAAAACAAAAGTAAAAATGGATGTCATTGAAGGGTGAATGAGAAATAGTTGATTGCAAGAAATGTTGAAGGGAAAGAGCTTAACAATTGCACCAAAAAGGAATGCTAGTGGGTCCTTCCCAAAGTAGGCTCATGCCCTGAATGCCCTAAGAAACTTATAAACCAAAGAGTTCGTAGGCTCTCGGAATGACATATGGAAATAATGGTTAAGAACTTACCAACAAATGTTTTATTGAAGACTAACAATACGTCAACCAAGATATAGACTCATCATAAAACTAGCAATGAGGTGGAATGTGGAAAGTAATACGGAAAGAGAGAAGAAAATGGGATGGAGTCCTAAAATTAAGGTGTTGTAAAGTCCCTTGTGTAATATGTGGTTAAGGTGACTTAATAAAATTCTGTCCAAATCTAGATTCAACTATCCACATCCAGTGACCTTACATCAACACACTTGACCAACCCATCCTTCTGAAGTAACAAGAATGTGTCCACAAAGCCACCACCATCCCAACAAGAGAAGAAGCAGGAAGTGAGAAAGGGCCTTAGTTAGAGGGAACCTTCAAGCATGGGTAACATGTCTTTCTAGTGCCATAACTAGTGCTTGTAGCCCATGTTTCTTTATCAGGTCTAAGGGGTGTACTTTGAATTCTCACCAGTTTTTTTATTTGAATGTGAGAACCACACCATGCAAAGACTTATTTGATTTAGTCAACTTCTTGATGTTTGGTCAAGAGCAGGATGGTGGAAAACCTATGAAAAAAATCCAAGTACCCAAGAGAATAGCTAGCACAAATGCATTGAATCCCCTTGAGATCACACCCTTATCTATCCATTTGAATCTTTCCTTGGTTTGAAGAGTACTAACACACCAATTCATTAATAAGTTTTCTTAGAAAAGGGACAGTACATTTCCAAAACAAGGGAGACCATAGAGTTGCATGGATGATTTGGTGACATGGACTCATTGCCTATTTTATCAAAAGAAACCATATGTTAGCATCAACATTGAAAGTCAAAGGTAAAAACCAAACATTAGGAATCAACACTTATTATAATACAACCCACCATCGTGAGCACTTATTATGTGATGAATAAGAATAAATCAAAAAAAGAAATAGTAAAAATTTTAATGATGGTGTAAAACAAAAATAAGTAAAGATTAACAATGTGTAAAACAAAAAAAAAGCAAAGGAATTGAGAGCTTAGAATGGTTAGCATTGGTGGCCATCTCCCACATGACTGAGTTGGAAGAAGGAGATCTGAAATAATGAGCAAGGTTGTCCACCAACAGAGGTAGTATTAGTACTGGATGTTTTAGGCTCATGAAAGGGTTTGGTTTGCTAGATGTTGACCAATAACATCTTATTCAGGCTTTCAGGTTTGTAGATCATCATGGCCCTTGAAGGAAGAGTTTCATGAATAATATAAGGTCATTCCCATAGTGTTTGAAATTTATTTCATTGGGGTACATGTGTGGGGTTCTAATAAAGAACCTTATCTCCCGGTTGGTATTTAACTTTCCTAATCCTTAGGTCATGACATTATTTGTTAAAGGCCATATCCAGTTCATTGGATGATAGGGTGGCTAGTCGATTCTCATCTAGCAAGTTAAGGTTCATTAACCATTCTTTTTGTGCTAGATTGAGATCAAGGTTAAGGTCACATGTTGTGAATAGTGTACGGAGCTCTGCTTGAATAGGAAGCATTGGAGGTTTACCATACACTAACTCATAGGGAGAGTAGCCTATAGGGGGTTTCCATGTGGAGCTGTACGCCTAGAGAGCATTGTTCAGTTTAGTGCTCCAATCTCACCTATACTTGCTAATGGTTCATGTCAATATTTTTGTGATCTCTCTATTAGTGACCTCAACTTGACCATTCACTTGAGGATGATATGGTGTAGTCAATTTGTGCTCAACTCCTAAGCGTTGTATTAACTTTCAAAAATTCGAACTTGTAAAGTGTGCACCATTGTTAGAAATAAGTGCATGAGGCATGCCGAACCTGTTTACAATTTGTTGTTGAAAAAATCATGCAATAGTAGATGATGTACAGTTTGTAACAACAGTTGCTTCTGCCCACTTGGTAAAATAGTCAACAGTAACAACAATGTAGGATTTTCCATTGGACATTAGTGTAATAGGCCCCATAAAATCAATTCCCCATATGTCCAAGGGTTCTAAAGGTTGAATTCATTATTGCAGACCCTCCATTCTAGTAGTCATTCTCCCATCATGTTGGTAGCACTCACATGATTAGATGAAATGATGAGCATGCCAAAACAATGTAGGCCAATAATATCTTGCAAGAAAGATTTTTATGGTAGTTAATCTCCCTACGTAATGATCCCTACAAGGGCCCTCATGAGCATCTTGGAGAACTCTTAATTGATCTACATTGGAAACACACCATCGTACCAAGCCATCGGGACATATCTTATAGGTGTTTGTTGATTTCCATGAAATATTTGGCTCGGCGAAGAAATTGTTATTTCCTTTTAACATCTAACCCTTGTGGTGTTTCTTGTGTAAGCAAATAAGTGAGAATGCTACTATACCAATTTGTATCAATCAGTATGTGATTTTTTATCACACCTGCAAAGAGGAGTTCATCAAGGAAATGGTCAAAAATTGGATATTCATCCTCTTTGTTGTCCCATTGCAACTGAGATAAATGATCATCAACAACATTCTCAGTGCATTTATGATCGATCATCATAATATTGAACTCTTTTAAGATCACTAGCCATTGTATGATGCGAGAGCTCACTATTTTTTTATTCATTAGGAACCGAATTGCACTATGATTCTTATGTACAAATATCTTATAGCCCAATACATAGTGCCTAAATTTTTCTAGTGCAAACACCATAACCATTAACTCTTTTTCTGTTGTGGTGTAATTGAGTTGTGCACCAGCGATACTTCGACTTGCACAGTGGATGTAATAGGGACATTTTTGTTCATCTAATTGTGTAAGTATAGCTTCTAAGGCAAAGTTGGATGCGTCAGTCATTATGTGGAATGGTATGGACCAGTTAGGAGCTTGTACAATAGGTGTTTCTACAAGCTTATGTTTTAAGGTTTGGAAGGTTAGCTCACATTCCTTAGTCCATTCAAAAGGTATGTCCTTCTTCGTTAGTTCTACCAAAGGTTTTGCAATCCTTGAAAAGTTTTCAATGAAGCGTCTATAATCACTAGTATGTCCAAGAAATGATCAGATTTCTTTTATAGTTTTAGGCTGTTGAGTGATTCCTTGGATGACCTTAATCTTTTTAGGATCTACTTCTATCCCTGTTTGTGAAATCTTATGCCCTAATACAATGCCTTCTTGGACCATTAAATGGCTTTTTTGCCAATTGAGCCTTAAGTTGGTTTCTACACATCGTTTCAGTACTTCCTCTAATCGGTCCAATGCTTGTTTAAATTCCACTCCATAGGTGGAGAAATCATCCATAAAGACCTTTACACCGTTTCCTATTTGCTACTAAAAAATAGTTAGAACCAAATGTTGAAACGTTGCTTGGATATTACACATGACAAACAACATCTACTTATATGCAAATTTCCCCTAAGGACTTGTGAACATAGTCTTAGCTTAGTCTTATGGTGTTATTTGAATTTGATTATATCTACTGTAGCCATCCAAAAAACTATAGTAGTAATGCCCTACAATGGTATCTAAGACTTGTTCGACGAATGGCAATGGGAAGTGATCTTTAAATGTTGCCATGTTCAGTAGACTAAAGTCTATACACACCCTTCATTTACCTCCCTTTTTGGGCACAATGACTAATAGACTAACCCATTCACTATCAGTAATGGAATAAATGAACCTAGCTTTTAGAAGTTTTTCAATTTCTTCTTTAACCACTTGCTTAAGCGTTGCGTTTAGTCGCCTCTATGGTTGTCGTCGAGGTTTCATGGAGGGGTCAGTGTAAATTTTATGTTGGCATATCCTAGGATCTATTCCAGTTAATTCGGGATATGACCAAGCAAAGGCTTTCAACCATTTATTTACCATTTTTAGTAGTCTTGCTTTTTATTGAGGAGAAAGCTTAGCATTAATGATTACCAATTTTCCATTTTTGAGAAATGTATACTCCATACCAGTGGGCAACGATTTTAAATCAAGGGGCTTTTGCTTGAACTCGTCAGGGATTTTCAACTTTACCCAATTGATATTTTCAATGTCAAGACTTGGAAGTTTGTGATGGAATTACTCTAATGTATATATGCTATTAATGTAGGTGCAAGTCAAGCTCTCAATTGGTTCTATGCATATAGTTAAATCATTTTCTTGGTTAGCTATTAGCCACTGGGTGCCTTCCTATCTTATGGCTGCTGCATATAAGCATCTTTGTATGTTAGTTATTAGTGCGTACTCATTGCATGTAGGCAATGTTAAACGTTGTACAAACCAGGACTTTTGCACGCAATTACACCCTGTGTCACTATATGCAATGAATGGAACTTTCTTCTTCTTGATCTTTCCAAATGTATTTTCCTTTGATATATCTAGGGAAAGATCATGTATTCCTAGGTGCATGTCAATTGTGCTTAGCTATGCTCTTCCCATTATGATTGGGAAGTCCCCCTTATAGTTTTTGACTTGAATCACTAGGAAATTGGCTAGATACGACCACCCAAAAATAGTGGTGACAATGTCCTTCACTAGTCCTAATGGGATAGTGGTGGACTAGTCGACCAACTCTAAACATATGTTACTCTTTTTTAGTGGAGGCAAGTTCCAAGCTTTGTACATTTCTTGAGAGATTAAGTTAACACCAAAACCTAAATCCAAAAGAGCCTTGCAAGGTTCATTCCCATCAATTTGCAAATATCTAAAAGGACTTTCAGGATTAGAGAATTTCCTAGGACGATGACCAGCTTTAATCCAATCGGTAATTGCATGAGTTAACATGACCATGTGCATTAAGTGTGGTCTTTGGTTCAAAGGAAGCTCCGAAGATTCAAATGGAGGTGAGGCATTTGGAGAATTTGTCGCTTGTGGTTGCAAGAACTTAGTTGGACTATTGGTTCTAAAAAAAGGTATCTTCTTTATGGGATTATCTGAACCAATAGTAGGTTGAGAGTTGACAATCCTTGTAGTGTTACGTTGCTGCGACTAGATAGGAAGCTCACCCTACATAGCTAGAGAAAGTGGTAATGGAGCTAAGGGTGGAAGATGTGTAGTTGGATGAAAAGGATAGTATGTTCGTGAAAGCTCTCCTCTAGGAGAAGGAGTTCTATAGTACTCGTGGGATTGGTAGTAAGACTGAGGAGTAATGTGACTAGTAGAGTCACGTGGAGAGATTGGTTGTTGCATGTAGTATCCATACAAGTCAAGTAGATGGTAAGGGTACTATTAACATGGTGGTGGAATTCCCCATGATTGTGGGTGTTGCCACTATTGATACTATTCATTTGGTTGTGGTGGAGTTCCACCTGGATAATACGTCTAGGGTTGGTGAAACTATCTTTGGCTACCTTGAGGATAAGGCAAACTTTGATGTATTTTCCGTCTGTTTAATCATGGGTTTAGTAATACACCCTAGACTCCTACAGATGTGAGATTACTAGGAAACATCCCTTAGGATGGTCATATTAACATATCTCGCATTCACCATCATTATTTGTATCTGAATCCACAGCCTCTTCAATGATGGTAGTTTTACCCTTACCTTTGTTATGTGCATATTTAGTTTCTATCTTTTTTCTCCTTTCTTAGTCACTACCTGGTTCCCTAGACTCCTCTAATATTTTGAAGAAGGTTTGAAATCTATTATCTAGGGAGTCCCACATTTGGTCCACCTTTGCCGATACTTTTGATGCAAATTTTTGAATGGGCAAAGTTTTCCTATTCATCATCTCTTCAAGTGGTGACTCTTCTTCATCCTCACAAAATCTAACTCCCTTCTTTTGGAGGGAATGATCTCTATTGTATTCCTTTACACTCTCTCTTTTCCTTAACTCTCCATCCTCCTTGGCAACTTACTCCAACAATTTTTGTACTTGATGGGCTCTAAGCTCGGATAGTCTTCCTTAGGCATAAGTCCCAAGCGTTCTTCATGTTTCATGCTTAAGTCCATCTACAAGATGACGCAGTTTTTCCCTCTATGAGTAACCATGGCTAGGGAAATGATGTAATAATGCATAATATTGATCCATGGTACCATCCAAGGGTTCATGTCCTCCTTATTTCCATCCTTGCATTTTCTTTCGTAAGTTGGACACTTGGGAGTACATTTGATACTTATCATTAAATAGTTCTAACATGGTATTCCATCAGTGAATGGATTTCAAATCTAAGTACCGGTACCAGCTTTCCGCTTCCTTGATCAGTGTCCATGGAAACAACTTAAGTCTTTGCCACTCATTTTCTATGTTTTGTAAGGCACATGCATCTTGAAATGCTTGCAAATGATTTTGAGAATCAACGTTATATCCCCTTCAAATCATGGAATATTTTTCATGTCCAATCTTTTGAACCTGCTATCTTTTTGGTGCCTTGTTGGGATTCTAACAACCTTAGTTATATCTAGCATACTTCAAGTAATGAGTAGGGGTTCATCGTGATCGTGTTATCTATGGTGTCTATGATGCCTATGCTATTCCCTACTCTTCCTCCTTTCACAGTGTGTTTCTCTAGAATGCCTTTGTCCCCTTTCTCGACTATTTTGTCTATTATTCCTATTTTGCCTACCATTCTCCTTAATGTCTTTTCCTCTGCGACTACGTTTTGATCCTGAAGGAGAGGGGGAAGGAGATGATGAAGGTGAAGAGAAAGGAGGACCGTCACCATGATGGTGTTTGCTACCTTCTCTTCAGTGGTCGTGGCCATGATCGTAGTTCCAATCAGAATGTCCATCTTTGTCATGTGTTCGTGTTCTTTTTTTAGATCCTTTGTGTCCGTCGGTACTAGAATCCAAGTTATGAATAGTTAAGTGAAGATTTTGATACATAAGCCCTTAACCAAAGTCAACGAAAGGAACAACATTTTGTGGAAGATCTCCTAAGGCAAGTTCACCACCCTCATTTTCACTTAGGACATATGGGACGTCCTGAGACCACTTCCTCTTCATAGATTTATGATGTCTCTCTTGTTGTAAGTATTTTTAACGTTGTACCTCTGTGGGTTGATACTCTCTCGACTAAACTATTAGGAGGTAACACTATGTTACCTTCTAAATCACACCAATGTAGTTGTTCATCCTAGTGGATGATAAAGGTAAAGTTTGGTATATACTCATCAGGATGAACGTATACCACATGAAATTGTTGGGATATTGGCGAGTCATCATGTGTACTATGCCTTCGATTGTTCATTGTGTCAAACCTAGGTAGTGAAACAACTCATAAGAAGAAGGAGACATGATTAATTCTTCAGTGTGCAATACTCTTCTCTTTGGATGATTTTAAAACAACTAACCCTAGGGTTCATTCTAATGATGGGAAGATTCCTAAGTTCTACTTAGCACACAAACAACATAGTCCCCAGCAACAATGCCAATGATGAGCGGTGAGGTACCCCTATGCTCAACCATATGAATACGAGCATTACACTCGATCCAGTCAAACTCCAAGGACTAAGTGCTTATGTGCCTTCATAGAACAAGGATGGGTTAGGCGATCATTGTCTTCCCAAGCTTACTTGTATGGAATGATTGTATGGTAAGGTAAACTTGAGGTATATGATTTTTATGTTTTTTATGTTTTATGTCCTAGTGCTAAAGAGGGAAGAAGTGAATTAATTAAATAACTAATTTAAATTAACTAATCAGCTAGGTCCTAACTAGTCTTAACACTAGCATTTGTTCCCACTATTCATATACATCTTGAACTAGTGCAACACTACTGGGATTACCAAAAGCTAATCGTTACTAGGTTACCAAGTGTTTCATGCATGCTCTAAGTGGTCGTACTAAGTGTGCTTACTTGTGAATTAACGAATCAATAAAAGAAACATTAATTAACTAATGAAAGTATTAAAGAACTGTAAATAACATTAAGAGCGAGAGATAAGCTATTCTGAATGCTGCAAGGTTGATCAAAAAGTTCATCTTTATTTTCAGACACAAGGTGTGCTTAGGTACACAATGCTCGAATAAAGATCCTTTCGCTTTATGACTTCTACTGTGGGCACTTAGAAATAATTCTAACTCTGAGAGGGAGAAACTGCAAGATTTTGGGTAAGGGACTAAGAACTAACTGCCAAACCAAGTGTGCCCACCTCTTATTTATAGGCAATGAGACAGGTCTTGATATTGGATGTCTGATATTGCATGGCAAGATCCAATATCGCGGACTTGATATCGCGGCCCCAATATCACGGCTCATCAATAACTCATAATCATACATCAATAAGGGAAAAAAAGGATTTAGATGATCAAAACTCAACTACGATCAAGATCACCTGGGACAATAACTAAAAAGCTAAATCTTAAAGATGGTACATGAATGACTTAGAGTGTATGATCTAGAAGATCTAAGGAGCATCTTTTGAACACTCGCTCATGAGTTTAGTCATGGGAAAGATGCCTTATCCTAATTTGGAAATTAATAAATGATTTTCCATTTTTTTTATTTTACAATTCTTTTTACTTTTCCTAATTATTTAATATAATTCTTCCCATTCTTTAATACTTTCATTCTTTATACCCTTTCATAATTCACACTATTTTGTTCATTTCTTTCATACTTTATTTTCAAATCTTTTGTACATAATTTTTGATCGTTAATAAGACACATTACAAATGAAGGAAAGATGTAGTTCAATAAGGTGAAGATTTCTCTATGTTATCAACTCATAAGGGATTGATTACTTGAATAGTGTGCCCACATCATCCATCCATCCATTCTATCAATAAGAAGTTTTTACCATGGACATAATGATATTCTCTTCCATCATACAACTAAGAATAAACTTGTAATCATTATGCCTGAAATAAAAAAGTGAAGAACCAAGAGGGAATGTAAAGGGTGTGACATCAAGGGGACTTATGGATTCTTTTGGATGACTGTTGTGAGTTCTATCATGTTGCTAAGGTTGTATTATATCCTTGTAGATCTAATGAAAAATGGAAGTGAGAGTAAAATAAGTGCTACCTTAAATGGTTAATACAAATAATAAAAAAAAGAGCATAGAATAAATTTCTGGGGGTCCCACTGGAAAGACATGTTACCCATGCTTGAAGGTAGGTGGCTTCTTAAAGATCTAAAATAAAATAGAGTGCTGTGAGTAAAAATCCTCCTTTGGACAATACGCTAAGTGACAATATTCCTTGCAACATTGATAGTCTTATGATTATAATTCCAAGAGATTAAATGATGCAATGTCACTAGAATGTGGTATGGACTTGGTTTGATTCTTGGACAGAAAGGCTAGTGATTAGTTTAACCATTAATAAAACACAAGAATTCATTATGCCTATGGTAAGATACCTAACGTTTTGATTTTTGCAATCCCTTCTAAGTCGATCTCATCTTACTATTTGAATAGTCATAACTTGTGGTTGTGTAACATAGTGTTATTTTTCCAATTTGATGATACTAACATGTGTGTTTTTGCTAAATAGGTATATGTTGCATTCAACTCGTTAAGTGCCTAAGGACACCTCTAGGCATGGTTATACAATGACATTAAGGGCTGGAGCCTGCTTTGGGGAGGATCCACTTGTATAACTATTGTATCTTATACCTACCAAGTAATTCCACATCATCTTTAACCTTCCAAACATAAATAAACAGTTCCCATATCATTCACACTATCTATTCTAAAAAATATGAATTCATTACACATGTTACCTATCTAATGAACTTTTATAGCCTAAGATTCCTTTTCTATGAACTTACAATGATAAAGTTTTGACCAAAAATATGCATATTCCTATCATCTAAACCCTCTGAGAAACCTTAAAACCTTTCAAACATTCAATAGAATCAAATTTACCCATTAGACCCTCATGAAAAGTAAAATTCATAGGGCTTTGATATTAGGTTTGCATTGATATTGGATCCTTCATGTTAGGTCCTTAATATCAGGTCCCACAAAATCTATATATAGGCAAACACTTGGAAAAAATTTTCATCATTTTTCATTCCACACAAGGGAGAGTTTTTCAAATTTTGTTCTTTGATCAAAGCTCTAACCTCCTAGCTTTCCAAAGTTCTAATTTGATCATTATCACTCTGATGTTCATGCTTTTTGAACCTATTTGATTATGGAGTGCTCATCTTAGTTGTGGGAGGGTACTAATGAGGAAATTTTGAGCCAATTTTTTAAAGCATTCTAATGCTTGGAAAGTATTTTGAGGGTAAGTATGAAGTGAAAGTTAAAATGTTTAAGGAATTATCCAACATATTAATGCCTGAACACCCAAATAATGCTCTTAAGGAACCATAACCATCAATATAAGCCATATATAAGGACAAAATGAACAATTATGAAGGATTATAATTGAATTAACACTTATGGAATAACTTTTTGCAAAAGGTTTCTAACTCTATAATCCTAGTAACTAAGAATTTGATCTAACTAAAAGTATGAGAAAGGAAGGGAGTTATAAAAATTAGAGAACACCTGCTAATGATTCCTAATTATTTAATGATTGCATATGGCCCCAAAGAGAGGAGCATAAGGAGGACCCTCACAAGAAGTAAGCAAATGACCAAGAGGCCAAGGTACAGGCCAAACTAAAGGACAAGAATCAAAACATGAGGAGCAGGAGGCTCAATAATTTAGCATTCATCAAGACACCCCGACTACAGGACAATAGGAATAAGAGAGGTAGAAGAACCAAAAATGCCAAGACTATGCCCCACGTTGTTACAAGACTATCTCCAAGCCATACAAGAAAGATCGATTGTAACCATAGTCATTTTGGAGATGAAATTTGGCCCATACATGAAATTTTTTCCTGAAGTGGTAAGGACACAACTGCAAGCATCACTACTATGGCCAATAATGCCATAGAATGGAAAATGGTACCTTGGAGAAACTTATTAGTTTTGGCACAACAAGGAAGAGAGAACTACAATCAACATTGGAGGAATCTTAGTTTCATTATCAATCAAGGCAATTATAGAAGCTCTAAATATACCCAACAAAAGGGCAAGGGTAGCACATTTGTCCACCTAATCTAAACCTAAAACCAAAAAAATATGGTTGAAAAAAGTTTATGGCAAAGAAGAGAAGGCATATAATGAAATAATTTTGGAAGAAAGAATATATTTTAAAATTGGCGCTTATCTCCTATTCCAAAAAAAAAGACTTAATCAACTATCCACTTATGCAGTTAGAGAAAGTGCAATCTTGATGGGTAAATATAATGTCAACCTTGCACAAATCTATTTTATGGAAATCCAAAGGTAGTTTAAAAAGAGGAAGGTATAGAAACCAACACTTCCATTTCCTTTCCTTAGTAGGAAGCTATGAAAGTGATCCAGAATCTTAGGATACACCAATGACATTCTCAAGAGGGCCCAAAATGCTTCATATGTTAAGTTGCTCAAACTAGCACCACCAAGGAAAGACCATGGTGAGGAGCAAGAAAAAGAACAAGAATAGGAGCAACAATAACAAGTGGGTTCTAGCATCCAACAAAAAGAGCAACAATAGCAACAACAAGAACAATAATAATACCAAGTTCCACCATTGTCACCACAAGATTACAGATTGTCAATGAGTCAACTACAACAAATTACAAAAGCAATCAACTGGGGAACAAGGGAGGAAACCAATATTTATGGAGTTATTGATAGTTTTGTTTAAATCACACTTTCAGTAGATTCAATAAGTGAACAAATGTCATTAAAGTTAGGAGGAGAGATGCAATGATCAAAATAGATGTATGGGAATGCTATATCGTTCCAATTGGTGCTAGAGACCAAAGAGGGAGCCATAGTAGTGGTAATGCAACATCAAGATGTAGTAGGAGTAGCAGAGGTGCTCACTAATCCTATCAAAGAGTATTTCAATATACTTTTTGTACCACTAGTGGATCTAACTAGAGCCAGAGATGCTCAAATGTTAGCCAAAACCTCAATGACTCCTACTAATCATGAGGATGTGATCAATAGACTATTGCAGAATGGGAAAGTCATGATAACACTTTTCGACATCCCTAGTGATGTTATGCTAACTTGGCCATTTTAATAGTAGGTAGGCCAAGAAATGAGCTAGAACATCAAGTAGCAACCACATATGCTTTATATTGAAAAGAGCTTGCAGATTGTAAAGATGCTTTATAGAAATCAAAGTGGCAAATTGTGAATTGGAAGTAGTGAAGGATGATTACCCCACTACTCATCATAGGATGATGTCTCAAAAGAAAAGAAAGAAAAATGTTGGGTGATTAATGATGAAAAATAATTATCTTGAAGGATGGACCACTTTAGAAAAGGGAAAGAGTCCTAGATTTGAAAAGAATATTAAAATGCTTGACCTTTCTAAGATTATGTTATCAAGAGAAAGTTCTAGATCACTACTCATCCTAGTGCTAGACTACCACTAGGCATTGGAAAGGCTCCCCCAAAGTATGTTATTATTCTTTCCTTGGACATAAAGGATTAACTTTACACCTTCGTATCACTATGAGATTAGAAGAAAAAGTTTACATGTGGAGCTTTAGATGGCAAGTTTAGTTCCACTTATATGGACAAGAATTAAATCTTCCTTTACTTAGGATGTGTGAGATTCTCTAAATCTCAAATAATGCTAAGTTGAGTTCAACTTTAGTGATTTACAACTAATAACCCTAGCCATTAGATCTACTTTGCTAAAGTCGTTCAAAAGGACTTTGAATTTTTTAATACCCTCACTTTCTTTTCCTTTCTTCATGTTTGGGGAGTTTGAAATAATAACAAATTTAAGCTTCAAAAATATATTTATAGAAATGATGACATAAAGCTTTGAGGACATCACTTCTTTCAAACAAGGAAGAGTAGAGAAGAGTATTCCTTACAAGTAGTTCGAAAGTTACACCCTTTTAGAATTGGTGGTCAAATGAAGCATACATATCTATTGTGGTTTTTTGATAGATTAATCATCACACTCTTATAATGGTAAAGGTATGTAGGCAACTAGAGCTAAGGCTTCTAATATGAACATCTCTCATGCTCTTCAAAGAAGAGGGTTAGGGCTAGTATGTATAGTTTTAGAAATGGATCCTAATAAGCTTGATTATAAATTTATCTTGATGTATGTTTAAGATTTTTAAAATATTTTTTTGGGTTGGTATTGTAGAATAATCACTTATATGATTATTCTTAGAATGATTATTAGGCTACTAACACTTTTACTAGTTTTTTTTAACATGACCTTTGATGTGGTTATAAATTATTATGGTTGTTAAGGCATAGTCCATTCTTGAACCCTTGTCTGACATGTTTTTTTGTACTTGAGTGATGTCATGTGATACCATCATGGAAATGCCATTACACTTCACATTTTAAAACTAAAAGGTAAGAACTATTAAGAGTATTTTCCTTTTTTTTTCAATAACAAAATGGTTAAAATGTTAGATTGTCTCATTCTTCTTGTTTTTTTTTTCAATTCTTATTTAGTTTTGTATTTGTGTTCAATAGATTTTTACCAAACTCCCAATTCCTAATGTTAAATGTTAATTTTTCATTAATTATTTAATTTCATCCTATCCTTATTCCATCTCTATTAAGAGCTTAATCTTTACCATCTTTGTTAGAAGTTTTTGAATATTCATTCCTTTGATAACTTTGTCAAGCTACCATTTTGTTTATGTTTGCTACCATTCCTATCCTTATTCCATCTCTATAGTTTTTTTTTTTGTTATTTTTTCTCATGTAATAGATTTTTGTTTGCCCCATCCAAGAACTTTTGTTTAACATGCTTGATTGTCCCATCCTTTTTTTTCTAATGCTTTTGCAATCTTTATTTGTCATGATTTTTCTTCCCATCTATTAATATAATCGACCTAACTTTTCCCTTAAGAAAAGAGCTTAATCTTTATCTACATGTAATTTTATCATATTATCCTTAATCATGGACTTTAATGTCTTTCTTGGAAGACCTTTTAGTGGGTTTTTAAAATGGTTATGTGGAAACCCTTTTAAAGTTGTTTATATTATAATCTTCCTTAAGTATAACCAAATCATTTGAGACATCATTCTTATAACCTATCTACAATAAAAGTTAGTTCAGGTATTCCTATAATCTTTATATTATACAATTTATCTCTATCTGTAACATTGAACATTATTAAAATATACTTATTAATTAAGGTACAATCATTAGTTTTTTAATATACATAAATGGAGTTTAGAAATGTTAAAATGATCCATGAAAGCACACAACTACTTACAAGCCATGAACATGCTAGGTAAGATCATCATCATAAAAATCATACAATATAATGGAATAACAAGAGAGGTGATCCTTTGTCAATAATATGAGGAGAAAGTTCATAAGACAAAATAAGGTCTATAGTACTAAGTCGTAAATATGACAAGAAGAAAAAGAAGAAGAAAGGATACCCATAGGAAAAGCTTCTAAATAAAAACTTCTAACGCTTTCAAATGATACTTAAGAAAAACTATTAGTCCTAGTTCATAAGGGTTGATAAAATGATGACCTTCATAACCTAATCTTGATTAAACTATCTTAGAACTGTAAGTCCCAAATACACCCAACTTCCAAAAAGAAGTTTGGAGCATCAAGGACTGAAGATTGAAGAAAAGTAAGCATAGTGAGTCCATATGTCAAAAGGAAAAGATAAAAAATTTATAAAGATAAGTACATAAGAAGATGACAGTTGAAAATAGTTATCATAACCTAGTTGTGCATTACTTAAGGAGCTTAACATGGACTAGCCCATGTATGACTAAGTAAAAGAAACTTTCCAACAACACTGTAAATGTGTTAGAGAATCCATAATGAGGAGATATCCTAGAACAATGCAAATATTTTTAGCATTATGAGAGGAAGAAGGACACCACCAAAAGATGAGAAGAGCCCATGAACGTAACTTGGAATTATAAAAAATCATCATCATGATCATCTTAGCCTTGTTCCAATAAAATGAGGTTGGTTATATGAGTCTAATAAAATGAGGTTGGTTAGATGATCATCTATGAAGAGCTAGATCTTTATTTATTTGCAATTACTTTAGGTCATCTTCAATTGTTTCTTTCCACATTTTTTTGGATCTTTCTTTCAATAGCTTTCCTGAAACAGTGATGTAGTAACCTTTTTTTATATGCTCATTATCTAATCTTCTTTTCACATGCTAGACCATCTAAGATTCCATTCCTAGACTACAAAAAGCCCAAATACAATAATAAAACAATTGCAAAGATGAAGAAGAGCTAAAACTAGCACTAGTTGTACTTTATTCATAATAGTGATGAGCATCAAGGTACCGCTACACCTAACCATACGAATCACAAGCATTCAAGTGCAATTTGGTCAAATTCCACACGTACACTAGTTCTAAGATGTGAAGTTTAATTGGAATGATCGTTTTCTTCTCAGTTCAACTCATGAAGTATAAGTATATGGTTAAGTGTAATTGAGGTATATGATTTTTATCATTTTGTATTTTATAAATTTAATTATCTAGAATAAGAATGGAAGGTAGAGGAATGTAATATGTAATTAACCTATTGCCTAGCTAGCTTAACACAAGTACATGTTCCCACTCCCTGGACACATCCTGAACACATGTAGTTTTACTAGGTTACCAAATTTTAAGCATTTCTAGGTTACCAAGTGCTACACATACACTCAAAGTGGTCATGACTATGTTCATTAAAAATTAAAATTAATTACTTAATGAAAATGCATTAAACTAAAGTGCATGAATAATAAATGCATTAAAGGAAACATTAATCTATTCGTAGTGCTGCAAGGATTATCAAAAGGGCTCATCTTTATTCCTATCACATTGCTATGCTTAGGTACATCAGTGGTTAAATAAAGGTCCATACATACTTAGACTTCTACTATGGGCACTCAAAAAATATTCCAACTCTAGAGAAAACAAACTACAAGGGCTTTGCTATGCTATCACAAAAACTATATGAAAATCGTAAGCCCAAGTGCTATATTTATAGGCCAGCATATATATCGGATATTCGACATTGCATCTTGGGCTTTGATATCAAGTATTCGATATCAAGGCTTTGATATTAGATAGCCTCAATATTAGATACCTGATATCAGAGCCAATCAAAACATGGTTCATCATACTCCGACAACTGAATGAAAACTCATCCTCAAGTGAAGAAGAGAAGGAACAAGTTCCTTACAAAATATTGAAAACATATGGGATTATTGACTAACATACAAACTGACTCAGATAGAATAAATAGACTCTGAGTGCCTGAGTGTATAGATTACAATCTTTTATAAAATTGGATGTTCATGATAAGAGAAATGAACACCCTAGAGAAAATTGACATCCAGCTGCTCTTGGCAGTTGAAGAGCGAGAGAGAAGATCGAATGATCATGAATGCTCCTCATCATAAGGTGTTGTTGCTCATCCTTTGCTAAAGATAGTCTTGCTTACAGTCCATGCTTTCCACTGTAATCACAAAAAAATCATGAATTAGTGTGCACTGTGTAACATATAGCTTTGAAGTACCTCATCTCGTTGATGGTTACACGTGGCTAGGTTGTGATTATGGTGGATTGATTCCATTAGTAGTGTTAGTGGTAAGATTAACAAATAGGGTAACACGAATAAGTGGTCCATTAAATTTAAAAAAGTTCAACACAAGGAAATACTTGAAGAGGGTGTAAGAACTTACAACAATAAAAATGAAAGTTCACTGAAAAATGTTGTGAAGATGTGCATAATTTGATGTGATTGATGGGGAATGCAAAAAGATTTGATTGTGAGAATGTCTAAGGATAACTAAATTAACTAACCTAACCAAAAGATATGCAAGTGGGTCCTCCCTAAAGCAAGCATAGGCCTTTTCTTTCCCTTGCATAACTTCAAACCAAGGAGTCCATCAACTTCATGGATGATTAATGGTTACGAAAGGTTAAGTAAAAAAACATAAAAGAAACTACCTAATAATTTTAGCACATCAAACCAAGACATTGAAAAAGAACATGAAACCAATATTGAGCTAAAACATGAAAAGCATGGGTGAGAGTAAGAGAGAGTGGAATGGAGTTGCTAATGAATTAAGGTTACATGAAGTTCCTTATGAATTTTGTGGTTAAATGACTTGATAAAATCCATCCTTAGTCTAGAAAAAAATCAACCATGTTTAGTGACATTGCATCATCATTCTAAGACCAATCTACCCCCCTAAGACACAAGAGTGCTTCAACAAAGCAACCACCATTCCTTATTAGTTCCATAACTAGTTCTTATAGCTTATTTATTTTGTATAAGGGGTGTTCTTTGAACTTCCATTATTATTTTTTGAAATGAGAACCACACCATGCAAAGACGTAATTAACTTCATGTTATTAGTTGGCATGGAATGGTAAGAAATCTATGGAAAAACACATGCACCTAAGCAGGTAGAAAGGCACAAAGAATACTAAATCCCCTTGATGTGACATCCTATTCAAACCTTTGAATCATTTCTAAATCTAGAAACTACCAAAGTCACAAAGTCATTATATTTTTATTAATGAAAAAGGGATTGCACATTTTCAAAAGAAGGAAAACCATAGAGTTTGTGGAGGGGTGGATGTTATGGACTCACTGCCTATTGCATAAAAAGGAAACCATGTCCTAGTTATTAGTAACAAAATTTAAAGCTAGAATCTAGACACCAACAATAAAATAACTAAATAGTACATACCATCATCAAGCAACGAATTACCACTATGTCTGGCACTTATTAACAAAAAGTTAGAAAATCATACCAAAATAAAACAAAATATAAAAGAAAGTGTAAAATATTCAAGAAATAGCAAATGTACTAATGATGTTGCAAAACAAAAATTTTGAAAAATTAATAATGTAGAAAACAAAAAGGTGTAAAATAAAGAATGCACAAAACAAAAAGTTGTAAAAGTAATAAGGTGTAAAACAAAAAGATGAAAAATTGAGGAGCTGCTTATATAGTTAGCATGGATGATCATCTCACTCACAACTAAATTGAAAGGAGGAGATTCAAAACATTAAGTGTGGTTGTCCATCCAATGAGGCATTTTTTGTATTAGTTGGCTTATGCTCATGGAAAGGTTTGACTTATTGTATGTTGACCAACTATGTCTTGTCTGGGCTCTCAAGTTTGTAGATCATCATGGCCCTAGAAGGAAAAGTTTCATAAATTATATAAGGTCCTTACCACAATGTCTAGAACATAGTTTGTTGAGGTACATGTGTGAGATTCTAGTAGAGGACCTTATCTCTCGGTTGAAATTTGACTTTTCTAATTTTAAGATCATAACACTTTTTATTGAATGCCTTGTGCAACTCATTGGATGATAGGGCCACCAATTAGTTTTCATCTAGTAAGTTGAGATTCATGAATCTTTCTTTTTGTGCTAGACTTAAGTCAAGGTTGAGGTCATAGGCTATTGAAAGTGTACAGAGCTTAGATTGAATAAGAAGTATCGGTAATTTTCTGCACACAAGCTCATAGGGAGAGTAGCATATAGGAAGTTTCCATGTTGAGCGGTAGGCCCAAAGGGCATTGTTGAGTTTCATGCTCTAGTCTTTCCTATATTTGTTAATAGTTCTTGTTAGAATCTTTGTGATTTCCCTATTGGTAACCTCAGCTTGACCATTGTCTTGGGGATGGTATAGTGTTATGAGTTTATGTTCAAACCCTAGGTGTTGCATGAGCTTCCAAAAAGTAATACCTGTAAAGTGAGTTCCATTATAAAAAATTAATGCATGTGGCATTCCAAACCTAGTTACAACATTTTGTTGTACAAACCAACTAACAGTAAAAGATGTGTAGTTGGTGATAGCTAATGCTTCTACCGATTTTGTACAATAGTTAATACTGACTTGATGTATGCTTTTCCATTTGACATGGGTGTGACAGGACCCATGAAATCAATGCCGTAGATGTTAAAGGATTCCAATGCTTGGATCCACTATTGAGGTTCCTCCATTCGAGTAGTTATTGCACCATCTCATTTGCAGCATTCACAAGAGTGGACATATTGATGAGCATCCTTGAAAATTTTTGGACAATAGTACCCTACCATTAGGATTTTAATGGTCATTCATCTTCGAGAATAGTGGCCCCCACAAGGACCTTCATGAGCATCCTAGAGAATGCACAGTTGAAAAACATTAGGGACACACCATCAAACTAGGCCATCATTGCACATCTTATAAAAGTGTTCGTTGATCTCCATGAAGTGTTTCACCTAATGAAGAAACTATTGTTTCTTTCGGTGGTCCAACCCTTATGGAATCTCTTGAGTGAGAAGATAGGTGATAATGTCATCATACCATTTAGGTTTATTGAGAAATGATTCAGGTATAGCCCCAGCAAAGAGGAGTTCATCAAGAAACATATCAGATAGTGGGTTTTCCTCCTCTTTGTTGTTCGATCGTAACCAAGACAAGTGGTCAGCAACCACATTCTTAGTTTCCTTTCGATCTACTAGCATAAGATCGAATTTTTGTAAGATCACTAGCCATCATATGACTCGAGGGCTTACTATTGGCTTGTTCATCAGGATGTAGATGGCACTATGGTCTATGTACACAAACACTTTGTATCCAAAAACATAGTTCCTAAACTTCTTTAGAGGAAATACCATTGCAATCAGTTCTTTTTCGGTAGTGGTGTAGTGCAATTATGCATCCACAATGCTTTGGCTAGTGCAATGGATAGAATATGGACATTTCTTATCGTCCATCTATAGCTCCCAAGGCATAAATTGATGCATCTATCATGACATGAAATGATCTGGACCAATTGGGTGTTTGTATAATTAGAGTTTCTACAAGTTTTTCTTTTAGCTATTGGAATGCTTGTTCACATTCTATGGTCCAATCAAATGGAGCATTTTTCTTTGCCAGCTTCACCAACAGTTTTGTGATTATAGAGAAATTCTCTATGAATCATTGATATTAGCTAGTGTGTCCAAGGAATTACCGAACATATTTGACAGTTTCTAGTTGGTGGGTTATTCCTTGGATGACCCTTATTTTTTGAGGTCGATCTCAATTCTTGCTTGTGAAATTTGGTGGCCCAATACAATGCCTTCCTAGACCATCAGGTGACTCTTTTGCTAGTTGAGCATGAGGTTTATCTCAACACATCATTTCAACACTTTCTTAAGGCTATTCAAGGCTTGCTCAAATGCAACTTCATAAGTGGAGAAGTCATCCATGAAGAATTCCACACCACTACTAATTTACTATTGAAAAATGCTTAGGAGTAGGTGTTGGAATGTAGCAGGGACATTGCATAGACCAAATGGCATCTTGTGATATGCAAAAGTCCCCCAGGGACTTGTAAAAGTTGTCTTGGCCTGGTTCTCTAATGCGATCTAGATTCGGTTATAGCCACTATAACCATCTAGAAAAATGTAGTAGCAATGCTAAGATATTGCGTCTAACACTTGATAAACAAATGATAATGCAAAATGGTCTTTAAATGTCACCACTTACCTGTAGTTGAAAATCAATGTAGACCTACCACTTACCAACTTTCTTCGACATAATCACAAGTGGGCTAATCCACTTACTATCAACAATGGGATCAATGAACCCCATCTTAAGGAGTTTTTCAATTTTCTCCATGATGATCTACTTTAGTTTAGGAATCAACCACGTTTATGGCTACCTCTTTAGTTTTATGGCTAGGTCGGTGTAGATGCAATGTTGGCATATCCTAGGATCAATCCCTATGAGTTTAGGATATGACTAGATAAAGGCTCCTAACCACTTTTCAACCACTTTTAACAAAATCATTTTCTATTCTAGAGCAAGATTTGAATTGATTATGACTATCTTCCATTTTTTAAGAACACATATCCCATGCCGACAGGTAGAGTTTTTAGTTCAAGGGGCTCTTGCTTGAAATTTTTAGGAATTTCCAACTCTCCCAAGTAGGTATCATCATGTGCATCATTAGAGAGTTGGTGATGAGCTTGCTCTAGTTCATCCATGCTTGTGACATATGCACATGTGAGGCTCTTAGTTGGTTCCATGCAAAGTTTGTTGCTCTCAAAGTCAGCAGTCAACCACTAGGTGCCCTCCTGTTTTGTGGCTACTTTCATGTAAAGATGGATGCTTGTTTCACTACCCAAAGTTTTTGCACACAAGTACAACTTATATCGTTGTATGTGATGCATGGAACTCACTTCTTCTCGAACTTGCCAAATGCATTTTCTTTAGATATTTATAGGGAAAGATCTTTGATGCTTATTCTTGCATCAATGGTGCTTAGCCATGTCCTTTCCATGATAGTTAGGAAGTCCCCTTTGTAGTTCTTCACCTTGATTACTAGGAAATCAATAGGATAAGACCACCCACAAACAATGGTTACAATGTCTTCTACTAGTTCCAATGGAACAGTGATGGACTATTCTACCAATTCTAATCTAATATTACTATTCTTGAGAGGAGGTAGATTTCATGTAGTATACATCTTATGAGAAATTAGATTGACACTAGAACTTAAGTCAAGAAGATCTTTTCATGGTTCATTCCTAGAAATTTGCAAATAAATAAGAGGTCTTCCAAGATCAGCTAATTTCCTAGGAAGGTTTCCAGCATAGATCCAACTAGATACAGTGTGAATAAGCATTACAATATGGATCCTAGGTGGTACTTAGTTTGAAGGGAACTCAAAGGAATTTAATACAAAGGGATATGAAGAAATAGGATTGTCAAACATAGGTGTAGGTGAGGGCTTAGGTGGGTTGTAGAGTCGAAAGAAAGGTCTTTTCTTCGATCACATGTTTGAACCACTTAGTTGATGAACTGGTTGTAGGTTAACTACTGTGGTAGCATTGCATTGTTGCAGTTGAGCTAGTAGTTCACTTTGCATAGATGGAGAAGGTGGTAGTTGTGCGGAGGGAGGAGGAAGATGTGCAAGAATAGGAGGAGGATAAGGGTAATAGGTGGTATCCCTCCTTACACATGGAGAATACGATCAATAATTATCAAGAGGGTAGTAGTGAGGTTGGAAGGTAGAAATGTGACTATAAGAGTCATGTGGAGACAACGGTTGCTGAACATAGTACCCATATGGATTAGGTTGTCAGTAAGGGTAGTGTTGTCTTAGTGGTGCCAGTGCCCATGACTATGGTTGCTACCACTATTGATGCTGCTCACATGGCTACAGTGGATTTTCACTTGGATAGTACTGTTGTGGCTAGTGGAACTACCTAGAATTACCTTGAGGATAAGGCAATCTTTTGGGTGTTTACCTTTATGATAATTGTGGGTTCAAGGCATACATCCCTAATCTTTATAATTGTGATAAAATAGAACAACATCCCTTAGGATGTTCATAATGGCAAATGTCACATCCACCATCATCATTTGATTCGCTTTCCACAACTTCATCTATTACAATAATCTTGCCCTTACCGCTTTGATAAGTACATTCAGCTTCCTTGCGCCTCCTGTGCTCACGATCACTACCTTGTTCTTTAGGCTCTTTAGTAATTTTTATGATAGCTTGAAATCTACTATTCATGGAGTCACATAACTTATCAACCTTGGCTGTAATTTTAGATTGAAAATTTTGGAGCAGCAAGGTTTTTCTATTCACCATCTAATCAAGTGTTGATACTTCCTCACTATTACAAAATCAAACCTCCTACTTGTGAATTGAAGGATCACAGTTATATTCTTATACACTTTCTCTTGTTCTTAATTTATCTTCCTCTTTAGCTACCTGCTCAATTAATCTTTGGATCTAATGGACACTTAATTTTGATAGTCATCCTTGAGCATAGATGCCAAGGGTTCTTCTCATTTCATATCGAAGCCTGTCTACAATGTGGTGAAGTTGGTCTAATTCAGAGTAACCATGGCAAGGACATCTGTACATTAAGGAATAGTATAGGCCTATGGTAGCATCCAAGGGTTTGTGTGTTCCTTGTTTCAATCCTTAGATTTTCCTTCTCAAGTTGGACACTTTGGAGTACATTTGATATTTTTCAGTGAACAATTCAAGCATGGTTCTCCATCATTTGATAGATTCCAATTTTAAGAACCAGTACCAGTTCTCTACTTCTTTAATGAGTGTCCTTGGGAACAACTTAAGTTTTTTCCACTCATTCGATATATTTTGCAAGGCACATGCATCTTGAAAAGCTTAGATATGGTTCTATGGATTTGAGTTATATCTCCCTTTTAACTAAGCGATATTGTTCATGTCTAGCCTTTTGATCGAACTATCCTTTACATGCCTTGTTGGAATTCATACTACCTCTATAATGTTTAGCATGCTCTAGGTAGTAAGCAAAGGCTCATTGAAGGCTTGATTTTGGTCAAACAATGCCCTCCACTACTCCTTCTCTCATGGTGGTGGGTCTCTCTTGAATGCCCATGCCCTTGGTCTTTCCTTGTCCAATGGTCCCTTTGATCATTTCGGTCCGATCAATCACCTCCATCATGGTCATGCCCCCTACAATTACAGTCATAGTTAGAAGAAGAAGAGGATGATGACAAAGGTGAAGAGGAAGGAGGACTAACACCATCACAATGCTTGTTACCACCTCTTTGGTGATTACAACCATGATCATGATCTTGTTTCTTATCCACATCCCTATGTTAACTTGCCTCTTTGGATCCTCTTTTTTCATTTGATCCATTCTTACTAGAACCAGAATTGTGAATCATGGATTGCAAGTTCTAGTTTTGACCTCCTTCATTGAAGTCAAAGAAAAGAATTTCACTAAATGAAAAGCCCCTAAATAAGAGTTCTATACCATCTTTTTGGTACAGTAGGAATGGGGAATCATTAAATCCTTTCCCCTTCACAGATTCATGATGTTGTTCTAACTGGTGATCCCTGAGATGTTGTGCATCAATGGGATGATAATACTTGGCATTAGTATCTTGCACAACATACTTAGCATGAAGTTCCTAGAGACCCTATCTTATAAGCATTTGTTGAAGCATTGCAGGAATAGATTGATCGGGTAGCAACACGATGTTTCCCTTCATGTCACACAATCATTGTTGTTCATCTTGATGTAGGCTGAAGGTGAAATTGGGTACATACTCATCAGGATGAGCATATAATGCTTGATAATGTTGGGGCACTTGCTAATGTACTTTGTTAAACTTGGATGGAGAAGCACTCTTATGAGAAACAGACATTTTATGTTAGAGAATAAAAATGCAATGTGCTTTTAGAAATTGTTTTAGTTATTTTTGAAGTATGATATGAGTTTAAGGTTCATTCTAATGATTTGAAAATTTTTTCACTAATACTAGATAGCACATGTAACAACTAAAAGGTTCCCAGAAACAATGCCAATGATGAGCGGCAAGGTACCCCTAAACCCAACCATAGAAATCACAAGCATTCACGCACAATCTAGTTGAATTCTGCAAACCTTAATTTCTTAAAGGCATTGGTTCTAAGACATGAAATCTAATCAGAAAGATCATTGTCTTTTTAATTCCACTCGTGAAGTACAGGTATATGGTTGAAGTATATGATTTTTATCATTTTGTATTTTATAAATTTAATTACCTAGAACAAGAATGAAAGGTAGAGGAATGTAATATCTAATTAACCTACTACCGAGCTAGCCTAACACAAGTACCCATTCCCACTCCCTGAACACATCCTGAATGCATGCAGCGCTGTTGGGTTACCAAATGTTAAGCATTTCTGGGTTACCAATTGCTACACGTATGCTTAAAGTGGTCATGATTGTGTTCATTAAAAACTAGAAATTAATTGCTCAATAAAAATGCATTAAAGTGCATGAATAATAAATGCATTAAAGAAAACATTAATCTATTCTTAGTGCTTCAAGGATCATCAAAAGGGCTCATCTTTATTCCCATCACACTGCTATGCTCAAGTACATCAATGCTCGAATAAAGGTCCATACACACTCAAACTCCTTTTGTGAGCACTTAAAAAATATTCTAACTCCTATTGTGGAAACTCAGAAAATATTCTAACTCTAGAGAAAAGAAATTGCAAGTGCTTCCATATGCTATCACAAAAACTACATGAAAATCGTGAGCCCAAGCACTATATTTATAGGTCGGCATATACCCCACGATATCAGATATTCAACATCGCGTCTTGGGCTCTAATATTGGATATCTGATATTAGAGCCAGTCAAAACATGGTTCATTAAATAGTATATAATTAGTACTAATCTATGAATTATATTATTAATAACTCTTTACATACCATATTGGATTGTTAGTCATAAGACTTAGGGTACTCAAACTCATAAGAATTATTGCATACTACAATTAGTCTGTTAGTAATGTTTTACAATGATGTCCTTTTACATATAATTATAAAACATTGTATATTAGAGTTACCCATGTACAGATTAAAAAAACTCAATATTTATGTCTAAGCATATGTATTTATGTCATTTTTTATAACTCAATATTTAATATCATTATAAATAGTAAGCCTAATAACTAAATTATAAAGTTTTTTATAGTACTATTGACATCATTTTATCACATAAAACACTATTATGTGATCTTGATATAGATAATCATATGTCAATTTTAGTTCTTATATCCTTATAAATTATGTTGAACAACCGTCTAAAATACTTGTTACTATTTTTGATTTTGTTTATGGCATACAAGTTTTTGTATGCCCTTGGATCTTAAAGCAAATACCAAATGATAATCTTCATAGAGATTATTTTAATCTTTTTCCAATTTAGATATGATGTAAAACTTTTTGTATAGAAATATTTTATTACATGATCACAACCTCCAAGTTGGTAAGGGTGGTGTGAGTAGTGGGCTTGAAACCCAACATTGCTAAATGTAGATTATGTGAGCATAGTAACTAGGCTATGATCCATACTCTTATGATGTGCAAGTTTACACCCTTTCTCTCATTGTCTTCCTCTCTCATCTTCTCCCTTTCATATGTTCCCTTTTCCTCCAATATGTTATGAGGCCTCAAAGTTAAAAGCTAGTCAATACCCTAAGTATAATCTCCATACCATTATTATTCTTTCATCATTAGCATTATCTAAGTGCATTGTTAAAGTATTTACTTCACAAAATCTCTTAGTTCTGCTATTGTACCCACTTTTCCATTCTCTAATGACGAAGTCAAGTGTGGTGTCAACATTATTCCATTGAAGTTCAAGTACCTAGAATGGTCCAAAAATAACATTAAAAGGCATATTTTTAGCTCACGAAAGCCTCAAGGAACAATTCTGGCTCATAACCCAACATATGAGCATCACTTTCAACAAGCTTGAAAAAATTTGGGAACAAATTTTTTTTAAGTGTTAAGGGTGACATTGATGTAGCATCAATGTTAGTCTTGGACAATCCTATCCACATCACCTACCTCAAAATTGCCTTTTATCCTTCGTTTTGAACCTATAGGATTCCAAATGGTTCTTCCACAACACTTTCAACATGGTAGGCATTAAATTTTTGGATTTTGGCAAGATGACATTGGGACTTGGAGATGAAATTTTACTCAAGTCTAGGGCTAACACTAATGCTGACACTAACATCAAAGTTAGCACACCTAGAACCATACTTTTCTTATTCACAACACTTTTTACTTGCATTCTATCCTCAATCTTAGCTTCTCAAGTTCTCTGACAACCAATGGATATCAATTCCATGCAGGAAATATTAGTTTTAGCTTGTTTGAAAGTAGTCTTAGGAATCATGGCCTAAAATTTTTCTAATTATTGCAAGTGATGTTGATGCTAACATCAACATTAGCATTAGCATCACTATGTTCATGTCATAATCACCCAAGGTCATTAGGTTTGGATTTTGGTAGCACTTGCTAGGTTTACAAGCTCCTTTGTATCCAATAAGCATCATTATGGCTCATTTCGACATTAGTTTAGGCATTCTATAGGCTTGAAATGACATCTTGGAAAAATGCTAAAAAATTTTTTTAAGTCTTTTACTAATACTAACACTAATGCCAATGTCAACATTAGCACTTTTGGGACTTGCATCTTGAGACCATTAACCTACACACTCTACATTTGAAATTATCTCCTAGCTTCTTGAACTCCTTTGACATTGTCATGGTACCATTTAACATTAGTTTAGGTGTTAAAAGAGGTCCTAGAGGCTTGAACTTACAGTTTGGAAAACACTAGGAAAAATTTTCAAACTCCTATTATTGCTAATGTTTATAATAGTATCAACTTCACCTCTAGTTGGACACATGTGACTTATTCTTACAAGTCAAACTTATTAAAAAACTAACTCCACATGAAATTCACTTAACTTAGGGGTCGAATTTGGCTACCCTAAGCTTATAAATATGGGATCAAAACCCATATTTTGGGGTTGGCTACTTAAGATCTATAACACTTTTCAAGATATTGAGAGATCAAAGGCATAAGCATTTAGCATTCTAGTGTCTCCCACATGCTTCATGCCCACCATGAATTCAATTCAATGTTCAAGTCTCCAACAGCCCAAGCACTAATATTGAGGTAGTGCCAGCATCAATCAGGCACTTCTTGCATTAGCTTCGAGACTTTGAATTTTTTCAACATAAACATTAGTCTCTAGAGTTAGAATTTTTTAGACTCTAGTGTCAATCTCAAGATGCTTAGTTAAAGGTATCTCATTTTGAGCCTAAATTGATTTTGGATAACATCTATAGCTTCCCATTCATATATTCACCCTCAAAACCCATGTTTTGCTCCAAATTAGGTTATTATTATCAATTTTATTTCACTTATATATTTTCATCAACACTTGTAGCTTGGCCTTTCATAGGAGGCAAACACCTTTTTTTTTTTAGCAATAGTGTATTTTCTTTGTTTGCAAAGTTGATCAAAACTCTTTCCTCTATATCATATTTCTCAATATTTTAATATTTTATAGTATTTTATTGACATTTCTATACTTAGATATTATTTCATTTCTCATAGTTCTTCTTCCATACTTTGTTTTATTTTTAGTAAATAAAATCTTAGTTAATTTTACTATTTAAACTTATCATTTTCATCATTCTCCTATAGTTCCTAGTTCATGTGTGGTAGACTAAGTCCACATTCGATTAGAGGTTTGTGTGCTTTCGTATCATAATCATTGACTTATTGAAGGTTACATCGAACTAAAGAGCATTTATGGTCATGGATTATGTATTTCAATAATTAATTCATGGATCTGTTCTTATGAAATTGAGAAAGGACAATTTCACAGGAACATCCCCCATAAAGAAATACTACAAAATTTAAAAACATAAATGTATAAATTGCTAATAATCTATACAACTTAAAATTAAAATGGACATTCATAGAATAATTGAAATTAAAAAAATTACATACAATTTTAAGAAGCAAGGTGATCAATGATATTTTCTAAAGAGTTATAGCTAGTATCTAAAAGACATCATAGTATGTTTAAGGTATTTTATATAAAGGACTAGGCAAGAAATAATTGAAGTAATTAAATATGATAAAATGAAGGTCCCATTTCAATAAAATTCTAAAAAATAGAAGCATGAAATAATATAGAAGAAAGAAAATAAATTTATCTTTTAAATATAAAGGATGAAGTTTTCTATGTAAGAAAGTATTGAGGGAGTGGGCTCTCAAAATTAGAAACAAGTTGACTATAAGTACAACTGTAAGATATATAGCCAACATGATACTTTAAAGGAACTTACTAAACATATAATAATCATAAAAAAGAGTTAGCTAGCAAACACATACCAACAGAGGAAAGTATTATGAAATAAGAGATTTTATGTTGTTGTATTGTGTAGGCCAAATTTATACAAAAAACAATTTACATAAAATTGGTTTTTTACCATGAATCTAAGGTAGCATGCACAAATTTTTATTCTTAGCTTACGTTTACTATCTAATTGAACAACAAATTTGCTATGCACATATGTGTTGCATGATAATATCCTTTAATACTTATAATGTTTCCTTTCATGTCTTGTAACGCNTAATATCCTTTAATACTTATAATGTTTCCTTTCATGTCTTGTAACGTCACCATAATGTTATAAATCTACATTTGCTTAGCTCTAATACTATTTGGAAAAGATATTGAAAGTAAGGATTCTATTCATATTTAATTAATGATAAAGACAATGATGATGGTAATATACGATGTCACTTTCCAAGCTTTCCTTGAATGTTCAATTTGATGTTTTTAGCACTATGCCTCTCTACATCAAATTGCCTTTTAACTTTCTTTAATGCAACCACTATTAACTTTTTTTTAAAGCATGGTGGACGTAAAAAGTCATTACGACTACTACCTCTTGTTTATGAGCAAAGAGTCCGTATTCAATGGATGCCACTTTATGGTTCAATAGTAACGTAAGGATTTGAAGTGCATATCCAGCTATCTCCACTACGTGGTGACACTATATTATAACAATGTTGCCTTCCATTCCTTTCATAAACTTTGCCTTTAAAAACATTCTGAATGTCAAAGGGTTTTCTGCCATTAATAATTATTTATTTTCTAACGTCGATATTCTGATCGATCAAAAGCCGACAGAAAAACATAAAAAAGCGAAAACATTCTGACAACAAATATAACATACTTTCAGGGCGGTGTCCGACCTAAAAACGGTAACATATGTTACATACAGACCCTTATTAAAGATATACATTTAATGAGCTTTGCCGTTGAATTCCAATCCTACTGGAGCCCTGTATGACAAGAAATATGGAAATTGCATTACGTCCAAAGATCATGGGATGTTTTGGACAGATACTATATTTTTATAAAGATAAAGTTTACAAATAAAAAAATCAATTCCAATAAATGTGATTATACGACCCATCAACTCTTGCCCGTCTAGCTAAAATGCTAAAAAACTATGAGTAACTAGATGAAAGAAGCTATGAGTAACTAGATGAAAGAAGCTAACTCAATTACACACAGTATTGCCCTCAAGGACTCTAAAGAAAAAGCAAACTTCGGTAGGAAGTGCTTGCCAATGTTATAACAGCGTTGATTCTTTGGGGTCCACAACTGTCACTTGTGAGATCTGGTGGTTCGGGGAAAGATTGGAAAGTAAGCATTCTCAGATGGGTTGATCATGTTTTGGAGACAACAGCCTTTTACATGTACCATATCTCTGTTCTTCTAGAAAACTTAGGACAGAAAAACGTTCTGCGAACAACTTGGAGCACCGTGAGGCAGAAGCCGATTAAAGCATGCAGAATTCTTCCTGAACTGTTAGGAGCAAGTGAAATTTGTAACAGGAAGGAAAAACTCACATGGGATGGTTGCAAATAAATCACGATGGAGGTGTCCAAAGTTCTGCTCTTTTATTTATTATGTTTCTGAGATAGTTGAATGTAATTTCGATGCATTATGGTTTGTTTTAACAAAAAAAATTGGCGGTTCTCAACACGATTATGGTCTGGATTTTTATTGTATTCTTTTTTGAAAAAAAATTATTCGGTTTCTTAAATTTTTGAACAACCCGAAACACAGCGATAAAATATTACAGAACATACGGAATCTCCGGAATTTTACATAACATCAAAAGGTCCGCAACTTGTTGGAGGATCCGCGAGTTGGACGAGCTATTAATTCGGATGATCTATGTAAATTTTCAAAAAAAGAGGGAAAAAAAAAACAGTCTACTGACGCCGATGGGTAAGAAAATATAAGTTACAGCTAAATACTGAAAGATTTCAGAAAAATCGCTGAAACTGAACAAAACTTTCAGTGCGAGCAGAGAACAGCGAAGAAAACAGTTACATTACTGTAAAACTTCTCAAACTTACATAATCTCTAAGATTTGCGTCAATGGCGACCGCCTTAACGCAACTTAGAGCATATTTCATCAACAATGCAAACTGAAATCGACATCTTACATACTTACACTGACATCCTATTAGATCTATAAGATTGAAAAAGGAGTTTCAGAACCCCATTACATATACCTTTTTAAAATCCGCATCTAACAATTAAGAGTCAGCAAGCAATTCTGTTCCAAATAAGCCTCAGAGAAAAGCAGCTCTAAAAATGCATTACAGTGACATCGTAGCGGACAACAGCATTGCCGCCGTCCTTGAAGTTGCGGGTTCGAAGCAGAGCATATCCTCGAGCAAAGCGAAAAAGCCCAGTTCCACCAACGATGGGCATCTCCCTCACCTTACTCAAAACAGCGTTACTGCCGAGCAGAGCCAGAGTGCTGCCGTTATATTTGCCACTGTTGAACACCAAATTCATGGCCATGAGCAGCCTGAGGCCACTCTGAACAGTGGAAGAAGTAGAAGAGTAAATTCCCTGGGCGCTTCCCACCTGCGGAGAATCCATAGTCGGCCCCAGCGTGAGCGGATCGTCGATCACGCGGATTAAGCCAAAGTTGTTCAGAAATCCCTTTGCCGGAGCCACGGCTATAACCGCCGACCTGTTTTTTCCCATAACAGTGTCGTGGAAATAGAATCTCAGCCGGCTCACTTTCTCCTTCCTCGTTTTGGCCTTAGCTGCCGCAGAGGCCACGCAAAAGAACATCAAAACCAGTAGCAGCAGCAAAAGAAATCGGATCTTGGCATTGGTAGCCATTTTTGCTTTTCTGCGAGCTTCGTCGTCTCCTGGGCCTGGTTTTTGAAGTGAGGAGTGGCTACTGTGGTATAGTCGGTGGAAGCAGAATGAATATGCGGTGTAAAATGCAGATGTGCAGTGGTGGCTGAGAGTGTTTTGCTGTACTCAGCGTGCCCAGGGGCCCTCCAAAAACCTCTCATTGCAGAGGTTTTTCCGTTTTTGTTTCTTTTATTTTGCGTAAGTGGGCTCGTGGAGTCTCTTTTCTTTGTGACAGACTGATCAATACCTCTGCGCAGAAAGAATTGTGGCTGATCATTCACAGGTAACAAAACGAAGGACAGAGTATCGGATTATGAACCATGGTTAAGTCTGGTTAAAAGCCGGAAATGATGTCACTATTGTCTACATCAATAAAAGTTTATATATTCACAGAAGGCTATGCAGTGAATAATATGTTGAATTGTGAAATACAATATAGTATTAATATTTTTTTACATAGTCATCGATGGCGCTGTGCGTGTTTGGCTTTTTGGGTACGTGGTTGGCATAGACATGTTTATTGGGCACTGCCTCTCCGGAATATGTCAGGTGAATCGATGGGTTGGTGGCTGCTGTTTGCCAGTCATTTATGCACATCAAATTGGTTGTTTAGATGAGTTATTTACGTTTCAAGTATATGTTAGCAAATTTTTTACGTTTCAGAGATGCGTTAGAGCTTTTCGTTTCTCTGGTAATTTCTCCTTGAAGTCCGACACCTTGCTTGTAAAAGTAAGCTGAGGTCTGTTTCACGATATGTTGGAGCATTTTGTTTCTTTTGGAATTTCACCTCCCAGGCTTCCGGTCCCAGCTATGCCACGAGGGTAAAGTTCCACCAGCATCAGCGTGCAAATTCTTGGGTTCAACAGTTTATTTTAAAATTAAAAGTGGAGGACAATATTTAATTTTCCTTAAGAAAATCACCCTAGTCAATTATGCAGGTTAAAAGCTATTTAAAATGACTTGCATGTGTTTATTTCCTATCATCACCCATTCAGATAGTTACAATGTTGTAGTAGAAAAATTGTATCATTTGATAGTTAGTAGATGAGTCACAGGGTTTAGAACCTTAAATATTTTTTAACTCAATATTACTTATTAGAATCAAATTCATAAATTAGAGTTACCAAATCTAGAGTTTTATCATTAAACTAGCATTCATTTTGAATTTAAACTTACATTGTTACAGATTTTCCTTCTAAATTTAAACTTGCATTGTTGCAAACTTTCTTTGAATAAATATTGCTCTTTACCATCTTCCAAATCACCCATTCTCAAGGTAAGTATCGACAAAACTTTCAACTAATGTATTATCCTACTAGAGCATTACCTCAGCCACAAGAGCAATATCATCAATAGTGGCAACAACCCTAGTTGTGGTCCATGCCATCGCCATGCCAACAGTATTCATATCTACAACTTGACCTTTATGGATACTATGTCCAACGTCCAATCTCCTCAGCCAATGCAGCTGTTTAAACTCCACAATATTATCCACATGAATACCATAGACCAATGCTACCAAGAACAGATCTGAACTCGCACATGCATCCACCAACCACTAATTCTCCAAGCCAACATCCAACTAATCCTTTACCACCAATGTTGCCACCTACCATGTAAGGGGAGCTACCATCACAACCATAGCAAAGGAAAGTTGCAAGGGCAATGAACATACAAATAGAGGATCTTACTAGCGACACTAAGGGCCAAATGAAGAAACATCTTTTCTTGAGGACAAGTTCAAAACAGGTTGGTAAAATTGGGACTTCTTTTCTCCTACAATAGATTTTCTTACCAAAAACAAATTTCCATCATCTTCAAACACTAGCATTCAAACTTTAATGCACATAAAAATAGTGACAGACTAGCTCAAGGCAGGACCACTCCCTTCAAAGAGAATTAATCCTTCTGATTAATTTACAATTAGCTAGAAATCTACTATGCAAAGATCTATTAGGCTCAAGTTCCAGGGTAAATTTGATCTCTTACGAAGTATACCAAACATTGAACCTACCACCTTTGAAGGAGTGAAATATCAAGTTGAAGCTTGTAGATCAATTTGTCACCAATCCTTTGGAACAAATAGAAAATGTAGTGACCACTATTAGTGGATGGTCCTATCCAGCATATTTTCTAGTAATCGAAGTGAAGAATGATGACAAGGAATTTCCAATTATCATGGGGAGAGCATGGCTTAGCATAATCAATGCTAAGTTAAATATGAGAGATTTATTTATTGAAATCTCTAAGGAAGATATGCACAGAGCCATACAAACGTAGCAAATACCATGCATCATTGTTGAAAACAAAGGGTGCAGTTGTGGACCGACACTTTAGAATGTTAAGACACTCATCACACCAGTCCACAACAAGTGTGAAGAATAAATGTGCACACAGAAGAAAGAGCTAGGGCCACTAAACCAAAAGACACATTGTGGCCACTAACTGAGAACCAACAATCATCTAAAACGTGCATGGAAACATCTAAACCACTTACTAATTCCCTATATAAGAAGATGACTCCAACTAAGGACCTAAACATGCAATTAATAACTCATAATCATACACCAAAAGAAAAAGAAAACAAGGATTTAGATGATCAAAACTCAACTACCATCAAGATCACCTAGGATGATAACCAAAAAGTAAAATCAATAAAGGTGGTACATGAATCACTAAGAGTGTATGATCTAAGAGATCTAGGGAGCATCTTTTGAACACTCACCCATGAGTTTAGTTGTGGGGAAGATGCCTTATCCTGATTTGGGAATTAATAAATGACTTTCCATTTTTTTGTTTTACAATTCTTTTTATTTTTGCTAATTCTTTAATACAATTCTTTCAATTCTTTAATACTGTTCATTCTTTATACCTTTTCATAATTTGCGCCATCTTTTTCATTTCTTTTATACTTTCTTTTCAAACCTTTTGTACATAATTTTTGATCATTAATATGACACATTACAAATAAAGGCAAGATGTAGTCCAATAAGGTGAAGATTTCTCTATGTTATCAGGTCCTAAGGAATTGATTACTTGAATAGTGTGCCCACATCATTCATCCATCCATTCCATTAATAAGAGGTTCTTACCATGGGCATAATGACATTCTTTATGTAAACTTGTAATCATTATGCCTAGACTGAAAAAGTGAAGATCCAAGAGGGAATGTAAAGGGTGTGGCATCAAGGGGACTTATGGATTCTTTTGGATTACTATTGTGAGTTCCATCATGTTGCTAAGGTTCTATTATATCCTTGTAGATCTAAAGAAAAATGGGAGTAAGAGTAAAATAAGTGCTACCTTAAATTGTTGGCACAGATAAAAATAAAAGAGCATAGAATAAATTCCTAGGGGTTCCATTGGAAAGACATGTTATCCATGCCTGAAGGTAGGTGGCTTCTCAAAAATATAAAAATAAAATAAAGTGCTGTAAATAAAACTTCTCCCTTGGACAATACACCAAGTGACAATATTCCTTACAACATTGATAGTTTTATTATTGTAATTCCAAGAGATGAAACAATGTAATGTCATTGGAATGTGGTCTAGAATTGGTTTGAATCTTGGACAAAAAAACTAGTGATTAGTTTAACCACTAATAAAATACAAGAATTCATTATGCCTATGGTAAGATACCTCATTTCTTGATTTCTGCAATCCCTTCGAAGTTCATCTCATCTCACTATTCAAATAGTCATAACTTGTGGTTTTGTGTAACATAGTGTTATTTTTCTAATTTAGTGATACTAACATGTGTGTGTTTGCTAAATAGGTATATGTTACATTCAACTCCCTAAGTTTCTAAGGAAAATTTTAGGCATGGTTATACAAGGGCATTAAGGGCTAGAGCCTAATTTGGGGAGCACCCACTTGTATAACTATTGTATCTTATACCTACCAAGCAATTCCACATCATCTTTAACCTTTCAAACATCAATAAACACTTCCCATATCATTCACACTATCTTTTCTAAAAATATGAATTCATTACCCTTCTTACATGTTTGATGAACTTTCGTAGCCCAAGATTCCTTCTCTATGAACTTACAATGATAAATTTTTGACAAAAATTATGCATATTCCTATCATCCAAACCCTTTGAGAAACCTTAAAACCTTTTAGACATTCAATAGAATCAATTTTTCCCATTAGACCCTCATTAAAACTAAAATTTATAGGGCTTTGCTATCAGGTCATCAATATCAGGTTCACACCAATATCAGATCCCCGATGTCAGGTCCTCAATATCAAGTCCCACAAAATCTATATATAGGCAAACACTTGGAAAAAAATTTCATCATTTTTCATTCCACACAAGGGAGAGTTTTTCAAATTTTCTTCTCTAATCTAAGCTCTAGCCTCCTAGGTTTCCCAAGCCCTAACTTGATTGTTATCACTTCGATTTTCATGCTTTTTGAACCTATTTGATAACGTAGTGCTCATCTTAGTTATGGTGGGGGGGGGGGTGGTGGGTTGGAGGGGGATACTAATGAGGAAAATTTGAGCCGATTTTTCAAAAAATTCTAATGCTTAGAAGGTATTTTAAGGGTAAGTATCAAGTGAAAGTTAAAATTTTTAAGAAATTATCCAACATATTAATGCCTGAACACCCAAATAATGTTCTTAAGGAATCATAACCATTAATATGGGCCATATATAAGGACAAAATGAACAATTATGAGGAATAATAATGGCATTAATACTTATGGGGTAACTTTTTGAAAATAAATTCTAACTTTGCAATCCTAGTAACTATGAATTTGATCTACCTAAAAGTATGAGAAAGGAAGGGAGTTATAAAAATTAGAGAACACGTACTAATGATTCCTAATTCTTTAATGATTGCAAATGGCCCCAAAGAGAGGAGCATAAGGAGGACCCTGACAAGGAGCAAGCAAATGACTAAGAGGCCAAGGTAAGGCCAAACTAAAGGACAAGAATCAGAACACGAGGATCAAGAGGCCTAATAATTTAGCATTCATCAAGAAACTCTTGCTATGGGACAATAGGCCCAAGAGAGGTAGAAGAACCACAAGTGCCAAGACAATGCCTCATGTTGCCACAAGACTACCTTCAAGCCATCCAAGAAAGATCCATCCTAACCATAGTCATTGTGGAGGTGAACTTTGGCCCATTAGTGAAATTTTTTCTTGAATGGGTAAGGACACAACTGCAAGTTTCATTGCTATGGCCAATAATGTCACAGAATGAAAAATGGTACCTTGGAGAGACTTATTAGTTTTGGCACAACAAGGAAGATGGAACTATAGTTAACATTGGAGGAATCTCAATCAAGGAAATTGCAATAGCTCTAAATATACCCAATGAAGGGGCAAGGGTAGCACATCTATTCACTTGATCTAACTCTAGAACTAGAAAACTATGGCTAAAACGAGCTTATAGCAAAGAAGATAAGAGCTATAATGAACTAATTTTGGAAGAAAGAATATACTTCAAAATTGGCACTTATCACATGTTCTCAACAAAAGGACTCAACTAACTATCCACTTATGCAAATAGAGGAAGTGTAATCTTGATGGGCAAACATAATGCCAACCTTACACAACTCTATTTTATGGAAATCCAAAGGTGGTTTAAGGAGAGGAAGGTAGGGAAACCAACACTTCCATTCCCTTGCCTTATTAGGAAGCTGTGCAAGTAAGCCAAAATCTTGGGATACAAACAATGACGTTCAAAAAAGGGCCCAAAATGCTTCATATGTTAAGTTGCTCAAATTGGCATTGCCAAGGAAAGACCATGGTGAGAGCAGGAACAAGAACAAGAATAGGAGCAATAACAACTATAAGTAGGACCTAGTAGTCAACAATAAGAGCAACAATAGCAACAACAAGAACAACAATAATAGCAAGTTCCACCATTGTTGCCACAATATTACCGATTATCAATGAGTCACCTACAATAGATTGCAAAAAAAAATCAACTAGGAAACAATGAAGGAAGCTAATATTTATATAGTTTTCGACAATTTTGTCCAACTCATAGTTTTAGTAGATTCAACAAGTGGACAAATCTCATTATAGTCTAGAGGAGAAGTGTAATGGTCAAAACAGATCTATGGGAATGCTGCATTGTTCCAAGTGGTGTTAGAGACAGGAGAAGGAGCCACAATAGTGGTAATGTAGCATCAATATGTAGCAGGAGTAGCAGAGGTGATCACCAATCACATCAAAGAGTCTTTCAATATGTTTGTTGTACCATCAATGGATCTAACTAGAGCCAAAGAAGGTCAAATGTTAGCCGAAGCCTCAATGACTTCTACTAATCATGAGGATGTAATCAATAGACTACTGCAAACTGGGAAAGTCATGATGACATTTTTCAACATCCCTAGTGATGTCATTGTAGTATAGTTTGAGTTCATCGCTACCAAAGAAAAACTAGTCATGATAGAGACAAGGGAAAAGCATGCAAAAAACAAAATTATGAGATTACAAGAAGAGCTCGTTGTTGTGAGAGCTAAACAAAGGGATCCAACTCAATTTATTACACTAGACCAGATGGAATAGTTTAGAATAGAGTAGATAAATTACCTTATCAAATAGAATAAATAGTTGGCAACTGAGAAAGAGAAAGTGGTATGGAATGCCTCAGTAGCTAAAGCATAAACATATGCACATGTTAAGGCACTTACTAAGGTATAATAAGAAAATAAATAAATTATTGTTGATAACATAAGGTTGACCACTATAGAAAAGAAGAAAAACATTTTAGAGGAGAGCATCCACTAGTTAATGAAACAACTAATGAGGATCAACCAAGACATGAGTTGTCTCACAAGAGAAAATAGAATCCTTTCTATCAAGGAGGTATGTGTCATCTATCAAAAATCAACTATTGAAATAAGCACATGCCAAAATAAGGCAAAGAAACATGAAAGGCTTAAGGAACACTTCCGTGATCAGGTGGGCATGTACAAGTAGATCAACGAAAAAGACATCCATATGGCAAAAGCCATAATCAACACTATTTCAACATAGAATCCTAACTGGTAATTCATTTTGGATAGTTATGCCCTAATCCACCAAGCAGAAGTGAAAAATAAAGACCTACAGATCCAGGACCTAAAAGAGTACATGGGGTTAGTTAATCTTTGTTATGCTAACTTGGCCCTTTTAATAGCAAGTAGGCCCAGAAATGAGCTAGAACATCAAGTAGTGACCACATATACTTTGTATGAAAAAGAGCTTATGAATCGTAAAGATTCTTTATAAAAATCCAAGTGACAAATTTTGAATTGGAAGTAGTGAAGGTTGGCTACCAAGGGCAAAAATATGTAGTAGCAAACCTAGCCAAAAGATTGACTAATTATCATGAACTTCATGAAAAGGCCAGAGAATTTGAAGAGGAGAGGAGACAATTAGTAGCCTAGTATGTTAAGACAAATCAGATGTTTCTACAACTATCGTGCCCATGGGATATACCCACTCCATCACACATTGCACAATAAGCATGGATGGTACATGACTTATGAATAGAAAAGGAGAAACTTCAGGTGCTCTTGAACTGATATAGATTTCAAAAGCTTGATGACAAGGGGAAGTAATCAATGGAAGAGCTACCACCATCAAGAACTACCTAAACTACATCAAGCTTCACCAAATTTTACTTTTTGTGAGAGCTGTCATATCATGTGTCATTTTTGTAAACACCAGTACAACATTTAAAAGAAATGTATATAGTAGTCAATGTCATGTAAATATGCCTCCTATTTTTGTAAGAAACATTATCCTCATTTTGTTTTAACTCAAGGATGAGTTTTCAATCAATTTTGGGTGTATGATAAATTGATTTTTTACCAACTATGATATCAAGCATCCAATATCGGAGCTACGATATCAGATCCATGATATCAGTGCACAAGCTACAATGTTAAATATTTGATATCATGGATGTGTGCTGGTCTATAAATATGAAAATTGGGTCCATGGTCCTTGAACAAGTTTTCATTCCAACTTAGCAAAATTTTTTTAGTTTGTTTTCTTTATTTTAGTACTTAGCACTTAGTAGTGTATGCCTACAGTGTGATGTTAAGTGATTGAAAGGGGTCTTTATTTAAGTGGAATGTACTTGGACACGTTTCCTGACCAAAAATAAAGATCAGGATTACTTTGCATCATTGCAGCATCACTTAGATTTCTTATTATTTACTTAAAAAATAAAGTTTACTATTTTTATTTAGCTTAATAATTACTATTTTCCTAGTTATCGTTTACTTTCTCATGAACTTTATTTTTGCTATTATTAAGCAGAATAGATACGACTAATTCTGAGCGTTAAGTATGATCGTTTGGTAATCCCATAGTATTATTGCTTGGTTCACCCAGTAGTGGAGTACTTGGTAATCCTAGTAATGATTGCATAAGTCCAAGATGTGTGTGGAGAATCATGAACAGATGTCCCTTGCTTAGACTAGACTAGATTTGTTTACCATTTACTTAGAGTTAAAAATCATTACCATTCTTTATGCTTATTAGGCATAAAATGACCAATACAACATCAATTATTATACACCTCACTCTGAGTTAAACAATATACATATATTTTACTAACTCACATGGGAAGAAAATCATCATGAACTTAAACCAATTACTAATAATAATCATAGTGCCTTATCTATGGAATTTAACTGGGCTGCACATGAACACTTATATCTCATATGGTTGGGTGTTGGATTACCCCGCCACTCATCATAGGGTGATGTCTCAAAAGGAAAGAAAGAAAAAGGTTAGGTGATTAATGATGAAGAATAATTATCTTGAAGGATGGACCACTTTAGAGAAGGGAAAGAGTCCTAGATTTGGAAAGAATATTAAAAATGTTTGACCCTTGTAAGATTATGTTGTCAAGAAAATGTTCTAGATCACTACTCATCCTAGTGCTAGACTACCACTAGGCATTGAAAAGACTCCTCCAAAGTATGTTATTATTCTTTCCTTGGACACAAAGGATTAACTTTACACCTTCGTATCATTGTGAGGTTAGAGGAAAAAGACAAGAATAGGAGTAAGATAAGATCATGGTGAAGAGTCGGAATAAGAAAAAGAATAGGAGCAACAAAAACAACAAGCAGGGCTTAATAGCCAATAGTAGAAACAACAAGAACAACAACAATAGCAAGATCCACACTGCTATCACAAGATTACAAATTGTTAATGAGTCACCTGCAACAGATTATAGAAATAATCAGTTGGAAAATAAGGGAGGAAGCCAATGTTTATAGAGTTATTGACAATGCTATTTGGCTCATAGTTTCAGTAGATTCAACAAGTGGATAGATCTCATTATAGTCAAGAGGAGAGGTGCAATGGTCAAAATAGATTTATGGGAATTTTGCATTGGTCTAAGTGGTGCTAGGGACTAAAGAGGGAGCCACAGTAGTGGTAATGCAACATCAAGATGTAGTAGGAGTAGTAAAGGTGATTACCAATCACAACAAAGAGTTTTTTAATATACTTGTTGTACCACTGATAGATCTAACTAGAGCTAGAGATGCTCAAATGTTAGCCAGAACCTCAATGACTCCTACTAATCATGAGGATGTGATCAATAGACTACTATAGAATGGGCAAGTCATGACAACACTTTTTGACATCCCCAGTGATGTCATTATAATATAGTTTGAGCTCATTGCTATTAAAGGAAAACTGGTCAAGATAGAGATTAGAGCAAAGCATGCAAAAACAATTATGAGATTACAAGAAGAGCTCATTTCCATGAGAGCTAAACAAGAAGATGGTTTATAAAAATCCAAATGACAAACTCTGAATTAGAAGTAGTGAAGGCTAGCTACCAAGGGTAGAAAGATGTAGCAACAAACTTGGCTAGAAGATTAACTGATTATCATGAACTCCACAAAAAGGCTAGAGCATTTGAAGAGGAGAAGAGGTAGTTTGTAGCCTAATATGTTAAGGCAAATCAAATGTTTCTATAGCTACAGTGCCCATGGGATGTACCCACTCCATCACATATTTCACAACAAGCATGGATAGTACATGACCTATGAATGAAAGAGGAGAAACTTTAGGCACTCTTAAACTAGTATAGATTTCAAAAGCCTAATGAAAAGGGGAAGCAACCTATGGAAGAGCCAGCACCACCAGGAACTACCTAAGCTACATCAAGCTTCATCAAATTTTATTTTCTGTCAAAGTTGTTATGTCATGTGTCATTTTTGTAAACACTATTATAGCATTTAAGAGTCATGTGTATAGTACTAAGTGTCATATAAATCTACCTCCCAATTTTGTAAGGAATTGTATTCTCATTTGTTTTAACTCAAGAACAAGTTTTCAGTCAATCGTGGCAGTATGATAAATTAATTTTTTACCAACTACAATATCGAGCATCCAATATCGGATCTCGATATCAAGGCACAAGCTACAATGTCAGATATTCAATATCATAGACATGTGCAGGCTTATAAATACAACACTTGGGCACATGGTCCTCAAACAAGTTTTCATTCCAACTTAGTGAGCTTTTTTTAGTTTTTTTCTTGATTTTAGTACTTAGCACTTAGTATTGTATGCTCACAGTGTGATGTTAAGTGATTGAATAGAGTCTTTATTTGAGAGGAATGTACTTGCACACGTTTCATGACCGAGATTACTTTTCATCATTGCAGCATCCCTTAGATTTCTTACTATTTACTTAAAAAATAAAGTTCAATATTTTTACTTAGCTTACTAATTACTATTTACTTTCCCATGAACTTTATTTTTACTATTTTTAAGCAAAGTGGATACAACTAATTCTGAGCATCAAGTGTGATCGTTTGGTAACATAGTAACATTATTGCTTGGTTCACCCAATAGCGGAATACTTGGTAATCCTAGTAACGATTGCATAAGTCCAAGATGTGTGCAAAGAATTAGGAACGGGTGTCCCTCACCTAGGCTAGACTAGATTTGTTTACCATTTACTTAGAGTTAGAAATCAATACCATTCTTTATGCTTACTAGGCATAATATGGTGAATACAACATTAGTTATTATACATCTAACTATGAGTTAAACCATACATATAGATTTTACTAGCTCACATGGGAAGACAGTGATCCTAAACTTAAATCAATTACTAAGCATAATTACATTGCCTTGTCTACGGAATTTGACTAGGCTACAAATGAACACTTATATCTCATATGGTTGGGTGTTGGATTACCCCATCGCTCATCATAGGATGATGTCTCAAAAGGAAAGAAAGAAAAAAGTTGGATGATTAATGATGAAGAATAATTACCTTGAAGGATGAACCACTTTAGAGAAGGGAAAGAGTCCTAGATTTGAAAAGAATATTAAAAATGTTTGACCTTTGTAAGATTATGTTGTCAATAAAAAGTTCTAGATCACTACTCATCCTAGTGCTAGACTACCACTAGGCATTGGAAAGACTCCCCCAAAGTATGTTATTATACTTTCCTTGGACACAAAGGATGAACTTTACACCTTCGTATCACTGTGAGGTTGGAGGAAAAAGTTTGCATATGGAGGTAAAAAATTAACTTATATGGACAAGCATTGAATCTTCCTTGAATTAGGATGTGTGAGATTCTCTAAATCTCAAATAATGCTAAGTTAAGTTCAACTTTAGTGACTTATAGCTAATAATCGTAGCCATTAGATCTTCTTTGCTAAAGTCAATCAGATGGACTGAAATATTCAGTACCCTCAATTTCCTTTTCCTTCTTCTAGTTTTGGAAGTTTGAAATAATAACAAATTTAAGCTTCACAAATATATTTATATAAATGATGACATAAAGCTTTGAGGACATCACTTCTTTCAAACAAGGAAGAGTAGAGAAGGGTATGCCTTGCTAGTAGTTCAAAAGTTACAACCTTTTAGAATTGGTGGTTAAATGAAGCATACATATCTATCATGGTTTTCTGAGAAATTAATCATCACACTCTTATAATTGTAAAGGCATGCAGGCAACTAGAGTCAAGGCTTCTAATATGAACATCTCTCATGCTCCTCAAAGAAGAGGTGATGCGCGATGAGGTAACCCTACATCCAACCATACAAATCACAAAGCATTCCTGCACAATTCGGTCGAATTTTGCGAACTTTATCATTTCTAGTGCACTGGCCCTTTAGGAAGTGAATATAGCCTTCAGGTCAATTGTTGTCTTCCCAATTACACTTGTGATGTTTATTGGTATGGTTAAGTGTAATTGAGGCATCCAAATTTTATCATTTTATGCTTTATAGTTGGGTGCTCGAAATGTAGATAAAAGGAATTTGATTAACTAATATTAATTAATTAATTAACTAGTATTTAACTAATTCTAACATAAGCATCTAATCCCACTTGCTGTACACATCCTAAACCCACATATTCATTGTTGGATGACCAAGCACTACATTCTTGGGCATACCAAGCGATAACATTACTGGGATTACCAAGCGAATATGTGTTACGCTCAAAGAAGTCATACTTATGTGTGTAATCTTTCTATCTTAATTGCCTCATTAATGTACTAAATGAAAAATATTTAATAATTAACGAAAAAAATTTAATAAATAATTAAAAACATTAAATGCATATATAAAATAGCTAATTTGTCCAAAGTGTTGCAAGGTTTATCAGAAGGCTTGTCTTTATTGCTGCACACACTGTTGTGCTCAGGTACAATAATGCTTGAATAAAATCTATACACTCAATGACTCCTACTGTAGGCAGTTAGAGGAAAAATTTTAGCTTTCAAATGGAAAAAATTCAAGAGCTCCACTACAACTACAATATACTTATGCCATAAATGTAGCTGCAAGCACGTATTTATAGCCAACAGATGACACTACGTTGATGGGGCCTTGTCGATGCATGGTAAGATGCATCAACTAGGCCTCGTCAACGAGGCCTAATCGACGAGGCTGCATTGATGTGACATAGCCAACTTAACATGATTCATCATGATCCCATGACTAAATGAAAGCTCATTCTCAAGTTCTATTCCAAAATTGGGAAGGTATGGGATTATTGACTAACTTTTCTTCACAAAAAATAAATTGATTGACTTGACAAAAAATGGAGTGTACGAATCAACACATTACAAAAAATGAAGGCGTTTGGGACACAAAATTAAACACCATGATTCAACTCATCAATATTGGATAACACATTCCTTGATGGTGTGAAGCTTGTTGGAGAAGATCAAATGGTTCTAGATAGTGATGGTTCTTGAGTCTCTAAGGAACCTTCATCAGCTTTATGCATCGATAGTGGTTGAGGTGGCTACGATTGTCCTACTACTACTACACCTTTAGGCAGGAGGTAGAAAGCATCCAACCGTGCTTTCATTTTCTTCTCCTTACTCCTAGGATCATGCACTATCCACGCAACTTCCCTAATGTGGGTTGGAATAGGCACATCCCAAGGACACAAGATTGTTAGAAATAACTCCTTTGCATTGACAAACTAAGCAACAAACTATTTGTGTTGAATGTTGAATGCCCTGATTGTCTCCTTTAGCTCTTGGTAGTCATTCATCTATCTAGCTTGGTTCTCAGTGATAGATTTTTGATCTCTAAATTTTCCTGTAAGAACTTCGAGTTCAGCGTCAATAGTCTCAAGCTTTGGCTTGATGCCCTTATGGTGTTTGAACTCACCCCATATAGCAAATACAAGCTAGCCACTTGTTTTTCTAACTCTGATCAGGATCATCTGGTAATCAGCATTACTAGGTTTGTGCAACAGAGATTGGCCACCTCCATGTACTCTATCATCTCCTCGATTTACAACTCCTTCAAGCGAATCTCTACTTTGTTGTAGGTGTCAATCCCATCAAGGATGGGTTGCCACATCTCTCTTCCTTGTTGGAGTTACTGGAGGGATTTATTCATTTTTTCCTTTGCCATTTGGATTTTTTTTTCATTCACTTCTTTTTGCAAACCAACTTGGTCCCTGTAGTGATTTTTCACTTTCTCAAATTTGAGAGCTTCATTCTTCCAAGTGATGATCTCAATGGTAGACTTTTGACACAAGGTGCATACCTCCTCCATTGACAAATTGCAATTTTTCATGGCCAATTTCCTCAGTTTAGTATTTACCCTAGCAAGCTACTCTTGTTGTTAATGAATGAATCTTGCATTTGATCTCTTTAAACATCAACATTTCTCACGTGATGATTTTGTGTAGTCAATGCTTCATTCTCCTGGCGCATCTAATTCAAGTCCTTTTTGATTGAGTACATTTCAGCTTCTGCTATGGACTATTTAAACATGGCCATTACTACTTACTTCGTAGCCTTTTGAAATCATTATTAAAGTTGTTTGATAGCTTCATCTCTTATCACTGTGGGGTTGAGGATTGCTTCTTCTGCAAGTCAGGCATAAAGTTCAGTAACCTTCATGACGAAATGTTGATTTTGCTCTTGGGCTATTTCTAGTTGCCCCTCCAAAATAATTCATCTACCCCTTGCATTTAGTAGCTCTGACTAGGTTATGATGATGTTCTTCGAAAGATCGAAGATGTTTGAAGTAGGTTGCCCGATTCCTACTAATTATTTCAACAACTTTTCATGTTGAGCTGCATCTAACTTTCCATTGACTATGCCTATAGATGTTTGCACATCTTGAAGTGTAGATATGTCTAGTACAAATGTTGTGGGTGCATTCAATGCTTCTGCTACATGATCAATAGCCACTTCTACCATTGTTTCCTACCCTTGATGTTGCATCACCAAGACAGTTGCCTCTTCACATTCTTCCAACCTCATCGAGAAAGTGACAGCATTCCCAGAGATTTCTAGGAATAGATTATGTTTTGTTAATGATACCATCACCTCTCGAGTATTGGGATCTAACCTTGAAGGTAGCTATGTTCTTTGGGTAGAGAAAATGGGACCACCCCTCTTCATCTAGCTAATTGTTTGAGCCACCTCATTAAGGTGACTCATTGCTAGCCAATACATAGATGGATCTGTCCCACTCGTTTCTTCTTGTTACTCTTATTCACTCAAGAGCTATTCTTGGGTTTACCAAGATGCTCAATGGTTGTGCAGGCCTCCAATGTTGTTTCCTAAGTGGGTGGGGGTGGCAGCAACTCCTCTTCCTAGGTTGTCGCTGGCATTTTATCCTTCATGATTTTTTAACATGAAGCTAAGGAAGCATGTCTATGAGTGTCATTAAAGTAGCAAAAAATGCCTATCCTTTTGTAAATTTTTTTGATGAGGCAGGGTCTTCCTTCCATGTTCATTTTCATTAAAAAATTTTTCAATCTCCAAGTATAGTAGTTGTGGAAGGTTAATGGGGAACTTGTTGCTTAGAGCAACGCATGCTCGGGTAGAGAAAGTAATCAGCTTTCTTGGCCTCACTATTGGATTGAGGTGATAGGACGTAATCTTGAAATAAATTTGCTCCACTAGTGTGAGCACACCATACTCCTTACGGTTGACCTCTTAGCATTGCTGGGTCCACTCACTCTTGGCCTTAGGATCATCTTTTATATACAATTCATCTAGTTATGTTCCTATATCAAGAAACCCAAAGGATTGAAGATTGAAGAAAAGTAACCATAGTGAGTTCATACATCAAAGGCCAAAGATAAGGAATTTACAAAGATAAGTACATAAGAAGATGACAGTTGAAAATAGTTATCATAGCCTAGTTGTGGATTGCTTAAGGAGCTTAACATGGCCTAGCCCATGTATGATTAGGTAAAAGAAAAATTCCAACAACATTGTAAATGTGCTAGGGAACCCATGATGAGGAGAGATCCTAGAACAATTGATGAACCATGATATTGGGGCTACGATATTGGTTCTGCGATATCGGAGCTTGCCATGCGATGTTAGATACCTGATATCGCATCCTACCTCATTGCCTATAAATAAGAGGCAAGTGTACTTGGTTTGCATAGTTAATTTTAGTCTCTTACCCAAACTCTTATCTTTTCTCCCTCTTAGAGTTAGAATTATTTCTACGTGCTCGTAGGAGTCATAAAGTGAACAGATCTTTATTTGAGCATTATGTACCTAAGCACATCTTGTGTACGACAATAAAGATGAACTTTGTGATAAACCTTGCAGCATTCAAAATAGATTAATTAATGTTAATTGTTGTTATGTAATGCTTTCCTTAGTTAATTAATGATTCGCTCTCACCCTACAACTCTCCTAAGTAAGCACACATAGTACAATCACTTCAAGCATGTGTGTAACACTTGGTGACCCAGTAACGATTAGCGTTTAGTAATCCCAGTAGTGTTACACTAGTTTAGGATGTGTACGGAAAGTGACAACGGATACTGGTGTTAGGATCAATTAAAGATTAGTTAATCAGTAGTCAAATTAAATTATTTACTTAGTTATCTCTCTCCTCCCTTATTAGTAGCAGGACATAAAAACACATAAAAAGTATAAAAATCATATGCCTCAAGTTTACTTAACCATACAATCATGACATACAAGTAAGCTTGGGAAGATAACAACTGATCAACCCATTCATTTTCCACAAAGGCACATAAGCACTTAGTCCTTGGAATTTGACTGGATCATGCGTGGATGCTCGTATTTATATGGTTGATCATAGGGATACCTAACCACTCATTATTGGTGCTGTTGCTGGGGACTTTGTTGTTTGTGCGCTAACTAGAACATAGGAAATCTTTTACATCATTGGAACGAACCCATAGGGTTTGTTAAAGAATAATAATAATATATAATACATTGCACACTGAATAGACAATCATGTCTCCCTCTTCATATGAAAGTGTTTCACCACCTAGTTCTAATACAGGTAACAATCAGATGCATAGTACACATGATAATCTGCTAGTCCCTCAACAGTTTCATGTGCTATATGTTTATCCTGATGAATATGTACCAAACTTTACCTCTATTCTCCACCAGGATGAACAACTGTGTTGGTGAGACTTAGAAGGTAACATAGTGTTACCTCTTGATCACTCTGTCCTAGGCATGCTTCTTCATGATCTCACATGAATTGATATGTAGCACTTATAGGCAGAGTACGTTATGCATGATTATGACTCAAGAGAGTATAAACCCATAGAGGCACAACATCAAAGGGATTTGCAATAGGAGATATGCCATGAATCCATGAAGAGAAAGTTTTCATAAAATAACCCACATGTCCTAAGCGATAATGAGGGTGGTGAACTTGCCTCAAGCAGTCGCCCACACAATGATGTTCCTCCTGTTGAATTTGGTTAAGGGGTTGTATATCAAAATCTTTACTCAACTATCCATAACCCAGATTCTGGTACTGACAGACACAAAGGATTTGAAAAAGGAACATGAACACATGACAAAGATAGACATTCTGATTGTAACCACGATCAAGGCCATGACCATCGAAGAGGAGGAAGCAAGATTTGGACGTAGTCACAAAGAAAAAGACCATGAGGATAAGGGTAAGTGAAATGAGAGTCATAGATAGTCGAGAAAGGGGAGGAGGGCACTCTAGAGAAACACACCATGAAAGAAGGGAGAGTATGGAAAAACATAGGCATCATAGACGTCACAGAAGAGATGATCACGATGAACCCCTACTCGCTACTTGAAGTATGCTAGACATAACTGAGGCCATTAGAATCCCAATAAGGGACCAAAAGTATAGTAGGATCAAGAGATTAGACATGAACAACATCCCACAATTTAAAGGGGGATACAATGTTGATCCTCAAAATCATCTACAAGCATTTCATGATGCATGTGCCTTACAAAACATAGAAAGTTAATGGAAAAAACTTAAGTTATTCCCATAGACATTAGTCAAAGAAGCAGGGAGCTGGTATCGGTCCTTAGAACCAGAATCCATTTGTAGGTGGAGTACCATGTTAGAATTGTTCAACAATAAGTACCAAATGTACTCCCGAGTGTCCACCCTACAAAAGCAAATCCAAGGCTAGAAACAAGGAGGACATGAACCCTTGGATGTTCCCATGGGCCAATATTATGCACTATTACATCATTGTCCTGGCAATGGTTATTTGCATAAGGATCAACTATACCATCTCTTAGATGGGCTTAGGCATGAAACGTGAAGAACCCTTGGGACATATGCCCAAGGAAGGCTATCTCAGCTTGGAACCCATTAAGTTCAAAGACTATTGGAGAAAGTTGCTAAAGAAGAAGGTGAGCTAAGGAAAAGAGAGAGTGTGGAAGAATATAATAAAGATCCTTCCCTCCAAAAGAGGGGAGTAAGATTCTATGAGGATGAAGAAGAGTCACCACTCGAAGAGATGGTGAATGAGAAAACCTTGCCTATCCAAAAATTAGCATTGGAAGTATTGGCAAAGGTAGACCAAATGTGGGATTTTCTAGATGATAGATTTCAAACCTTTCTTAAAATAGTAGAGGAGTCTAGAGAGCAAGGTAGTAACCATGAAAAAATAAAAAAGAGAGAAACTGAACATGCACTTAACAAGGGTAAGGGAAAAGTTTCCATCATCAAAGAAGTTATGGATTCAGATACAGACAATGATAGTGGATGTGAGATATGCCAATATGACCATCCTAAGGGATGTTGCCCTATAATCTCACATTTGTAGGAGTCTGGGATGTATGTACTCAATCCACGATTAAACAAAAAGTTAAACACCTCAAAGGTTACCTTATCCTCAAGGTAACTTAAGACAGTTTCACCAACCCTTAACGTATTATCCAAGTGGAACTCCATCAAAACTAATCGAGTAGTATCAATAGTGGCAATACCCACAATTATGGGGAATGCCACCACCAAGGTAACAGTATCTTTACCGAAAACCTGACCCGTATGGATATTATGTGCAGCAGTTAGTCTCTCCACGTGACTCTACTGGTCACGTCACTCCTCAACCTCACTACCAAGCCCATGAGTATTATAGGACTCCTTCTCCTAGGGGAAATGTTCCACAAACATACCGTCCTTCTCATCCAACTGCACCTCTTCTACCCTTAACTCCATTACCACCTACTCCAGTTATGCAAGGTGAAATCCCTATCTAGCCACAACAACGTAATGCCACAAGGGCTATTAACCCTCAACCTACTGTTGTTTCTGAAAACTACCTGAAGAAAAGACCTTTCTTTAGAACCAATAGTCCAACTAAGCCCTTGCAATCACAAGCAATTGATTCTTCAACCACCTCACTATCATTTGAAGCTTTGGAGCTTCCTTCAACCCAAAAATCGTGCTCAATGCATATGGTCATGTTAACTCATGGCATCACTACTATAATTTTCTAGATGGGTACAGTGGGTATAACCAAATACAAATAGCCCCAAAAGACTAAGCCAAGACTAAGTTCACTAGTCCTTGGGGAACATTTGCATACAAATAGATGTCGTTTGGCTTCTGCAATGCCCCTACAATGTTTCAACGATTAGTTCTAAGCATATTCTAGCAGCAGATAGGAAACAATGTGTAGGTCTTCATGAACAACCTCTCCACCTATGGAGCAAACTTTGATCAAGCCTTGGACCGATTAGAGGAAGTATTAAAATGATGTGTTGAAACCAATTTAAGGTGAAAATGGCTGAAAAGCCATTTAATGGTCCAAGAAGGCATAGTATAACGATAGAAGATCTCACAAACAGGGATAGAGGTAGTCCTCGAAAAGATCAAAGTCATCCAAGGAATTACTCATCAACCAGAAACTGTAAAAGATATCTGGTCATTCCTTGGACACACTGGCTACTATAGAAGGTTTGTTGAGAACTTTTCAAAGGTTCCAAAATCATTGGTTAAATTAACAAAAAAGGATGTACCTTTCGAATGGACTAGGGAATGCGAACTAGCTTTCCAAACTTTAAAACATAAGCTAGTAGAGACACCTATTCTACAAGCTCTTGACTGGTCCAGGCCATTCCACATAATGACTGACGCATCAAAATTTTCCTTAGGAGCTGTACTTACATAGTTAGATGAAAAGAAATGCCCTTATTTCATCCACTGTGCAAGTAGAAGTATCGTTGGTGCACAACTTATCTACACTACAATAGAGAAAGAATTAATAGCTGTAGTGTTTACACTAGAAAAATTTAGGCACTATGTCTTGGGCTATAAGGTATTTGTCCACATGGATCATAGCGCAATGAGGTTCATAATGAATAAGCCAACAGTGAGCCCTTGCATCATACGATGGCTTGTAATCTTACAAGAGTTTAATCTTACGATGATTGATTGTAAAGGCACCAAGAACATAGTTGCTGATCATTTATCTCAGTTGTGATGGGACAACAAAGAGGATGAGTATCCAAATTTTGATTATTTCCCAAATGAACTCCTCTTTACAGGTGTAGTGGATGATCAATTAACCATGGAGAGGTATAGTAGCATTCTCACCTATCTCCTTACACAACAAACACCACAAGGGTTTGATGCTAAAAAGAAACAACAATTTTTTCACCAAGCTAAGTATTTTATGAAAATCAATGGGAAACTTTACAAAGTATGTCGTGATGGCTTGGTTCGATGGTGTGTTCCCGATGTAGATCAACTGTGAGTTCTCCAAGATGCTCATGAGGGTCCTTGTGGGAGTCATTACGCTGGGAGATGAACAACCATTAAGATCTTACTTGCAAGATATTATTGACCTACATTTTTTTGGGATGCCCATCGTTTCATCAAATCTTGTGAGCATTGTCAAAGTGATGGGGGTGATTGCTAGAATGAAGGATTGCAACAATGGATCCAACCTTTAGAACCCTTTGACATTTGGGGAATTGATTTTATGGGGCTGATTACACCAATGTCCAATGGAAAAGCTTATATTATTGTTTCCATTGATTACCTTACAAAATGGGTAGAAGTAGTTGCTGTTAAGGATTGTACATGATCCACAGCTGCACGATTTGTTCAACAACAAATCATAAACAGATTTGGTGTGCCTCATGCACTTATTTCTAAAAATGGTACACACTTCACAGGTGTGACTTTTCGAAAATTAATGCAATGCTTAGGGGTTGAGCACAAACTGACTACATCGTATCACCCCCAAGAAAACAGTTAGGCCGAAGTCACCAACAAGGAGATTACGAAGATATTGACAAGAACCATTAGTAAGTTTAGGCAAGACTGGAGCACTAAATTGAATGATGCTATTTGGGCATACCACTCCACATGATAACTCCCTATAAGCTACTCTCCCTATGAGTTAGTGTATGGTAAATTACCAACACTTCCCATTCAAACTGAGCTCTGTACACTATTCATAGCATGTGACCTCAACCTTGACCTTGATCTAGCATAAAAACAACAGTTGATGATCCTTAACCTGCTAGATGAGAATCAATTGGCTGCCCTGTGATCTAACGAATTGTACAAGGCCTTCAATAAATAATGTCATGACCTAAGGATTAGGAAAGTTAAATATCAACAAGGAGATAATTTTCTCTACTGGAATCCCACACATGTGCCACAATGTACCAAATTTCAAATGTTGTGAGAAGGACCTTATGCCATTTATGCAACTTTTCCTTCAAGGGCCATGATGATATATAAACCTGAGAGCCTAGATAAGAAACTATTGGTCAATGTCCAACAAACCAAACCTTTCCATGAGCTTAGGAAAGCCAGTACTCATACTACCTCTGTAGGTGGACAACCTTGCTTGCTATTTTGGATCTCCTCCTTCCAACTCAGTCGTGGGGGAGATGGCCACCTATGCCAACCATTCTTGGCCCTTAGTTATTTTTGTACTTTTGTATTTTTATTTTACACATGTTTCTTTTTACACATTTTTATTTTACACATTTCTTCAATCTTTCTTATTTTTGTTTTAAACCATCATTACCATTTTTTACTATTTCTTTTATAGGTCGAATTACTTTCATTCATCATACAATAAGTGCTCATGATGGTGGATTGAATTATATAATATTGATTGCTAATGTTTGGTTTTTACCTCTAAATTAGGATGCTAATATTATGATATGGTTCTTTTGATAAAACAGGCAATGAGTCCACATTGCCCACTCACCCGTTCCACTCTATGGTCTCCCTTGGTTTTGGAACTGTACTATCCCTTTTTTCTAATCAACTTCTTAATAAATTGGTGGCTTGGTATTCTTCAAACTGAGGAAGGACTCAATGGATGAAAAAGGTATGACTTCAAGGGAATTTGATGCACGTATGCTAGCCATTCTCTTGGGTGCTTGGATACTTTTTCTTAGGTTTTTTGCTATTCTACCATTGATCAAATATGAGGAAGCTGAGTGAATAAAAATAAGTCTTTGTAGGGTGTGGTTCTCATGCAAAAAAAAGGTGGGAATTCAAAGCACACACCTTAGACATAATAAAGCAATCTAGGCTACAAGCACTAGTTATGGCACTGGAAAGACATGTTACCCATGCTTGAAGATTCCCTCTAACTAAGGCCCTTTCTTGCTTTTTGCTTCTTCATCTAACTCTCCTTTGGATGGTGGTCACTCTTTGTGAAGACATTCTTGTTTCTTTAAGGGAATGGATTGTCCAAGTGTATTGATGTGAGGTCACTGAATGTGGTTGATTTGAGTCCAGATTTGGAATGAGTTCTACTTAGTCACATTAACCATGACATACATAAGGGACTTTATACAACCTTGCTCTTGGGATTCCATTCCATTTCTACTCTCCATCTTTCTTTCCATGCTCCACCTCATTGCCAATTTTATGATTAGTCCATATCTTGGTTGATGTATTGTTTTTCCTTGGTAAATTCTTGTGGATAAGTTTTTAACTCTTGCTTCCAAATGACATTCCTAAGCCTATAGACTCTTTGTTTTGTGGGTTTGTCAGGGCATAAAGGGCATGAGCCTGCTTTGGGGAGGACCCACTAACATTCCTTTTTGATGCAATTGTTAAGTTCTTTCCCTTAAACATTATCTGCAATCAACCATTTCTTGTTTCATCCCTATCTTTTACATCCACTTTATCGCCGTTACCATTGTTATTTTTCCCATATTACTCATTCCTTATATTTTTTCATCTTATTGCTATCGAAGGTTCGCTCTTAGTCATGGAGGCCCTGGCACAAATTTTTCAATTTCTCCATTCTACTACTTACCTAACCCCTACACCTTGGGTAGTTATCAGTAATAAATCTCTAACCCAGTTTCTGCCATAACCACAATCTAGCCAATGCGCTTTATATCAAGGCAAGGTATAAACTACATTGTGGTTTACTTATCCTTGCTCATTCATGACTGTGTTGTGTGTGTAGATGGCAATTACACAGAAAATGGACTAGCGTAGGAGGGAGCACTCAAGATGGACTAGAGCTAGATCATTCACGTCGGGAATAAGTCTGATTGCGTAGTTATGGATAAACAACAGAATGCACAATCTCAACATTCGCAGCAACACACCTTATTTTTCTTTTTCTCTGTCTCTCTCCCTTTCTCTTCAAGCTGTCGAATGAAGGTCTGGATGTCACTTATGTATAGTGTTCACCACCATGGGTATGAACACCAATGTTGTAATGTATTGGCAATCCATTCACTGGGCACTTAGAGTCTGCCATCCCATTTCACTACCAGTTTTCATTTAATCAATAATCCCAAAGCTTCCCAATATTTTGTAAGGAACTCAAGGATGAGTTTTCAATCAATCGTGGGGGTATGATGAACTGCGATATCGAGTTTGCGATATCGGAGCTTTCCATGCGATGTCAGATACTATATATCGCATTCTGCCTCATTGCCTATAAATAAGAGGTAGGTTCACTTGACTTGCATAGTTAATTTTAGTCTCTTACCCAAACTCTTGCCTTTCCTCCCTCTCAAAGTTAGAATTATTTCTACATGCTCACAGTAGGAGTCATAAAGTGAATGGATCTTTATTCGAGCATTGTGTACCTGAGCACATCTTGTGTATGACAATAAAGATGAACTTTGTGATAAACCTTGTAGCATTCAAAATAGATTAATTAATGTTAATTTCTATTATTTAATGCTTTCCTTAGTTAATTAATGATTCTCTCTCACCCTACAACTCTCCGAAGTAAGCACACATAGTACAATCACTTCAAGCATGTGTGTAACACTTGGTAACCCGGTAACAATTAGCGTTTGGTAATCCCAGTAGTGTTGCACTGGTTCAGGATGTGTACGGAAAGTGAGAAGGGATACTGGTGTTAGGATCAGTTAAAGCCTAGTTAATCAGTAGTGGAATTAAATTAGTTACTTAGTTTTCTCTCTCCTCCCTTATTAGCAGCAGGACATACAAACACATAAAAAGTATAAAAATCATATGCCTCAAGTTTACTTAACCATACAATCATGACATACAAGTAAGCTTGGAAAGACACCGATAGATCAACCCATTCTTATTCCACAAAGGTGCATAAGCACTTAGTCCTTGGAATTCAACTAGATCGTGTGTGGATGCTCATATTCATATGGTTGAGCGTAGGGATACCTAACTACTCATCAACAATGCAAATATTTTAGCATTATGAGAGGAATAAGTACACCACTAAAAGATGAGAAGAGCCCATGAACTTAACCTAGAGTTATAAAAAATCATCATCGTTATCATCTCAGCCTTGTTCCAATAAAATGATGGTGGTTATATGAGTCCTTTTTTTTCCCATTTAGTTCTATGATGAGCTAGATCTCTGTTTATTTGCAATTACTTTAGATCATCTTTGATTGTTTTTTCCCACATCTTTTTGGATCTTCCTTTGAATAGCTTTCCTAAAACAGTGATGTAGTAGCCTTTTTTTATATGCTTGTTATCTAATCTTCTTTTCACATGCTAGACCATCTAAGATGACATTCTTAGACTACAAAAAGCCCAAAGGAAATAATAAAACAATTACAAAGATTAAGAAGAGTTAAAACTAGTACTAGTTGTACTGTATTTATAATAGTATATAATTAGTACTAATCTATGAATTATATATTAATAACTCTTTACATACCATAGTGGGTTGCTAGTCATAAGACCTAGGATACCCAAACTCATAGGAATTATTGCATACTACAATCAGTCTATTAGTAATGTTTTACAAGGATGTCCTTTTACAAAAAATTATAGAATATTGTATATCAGAGTTACCTATATATGCATTAAAAAAATCTAAAAAACATATGTCTAAGCATCTATATTTATGTCATATTAAATAATCATTGATGTCATTTTTTATAACTTAATATTTAATATCATTATAGATAGTAACCCTAGTCACTAAATTATAAAGTTTTTTATAGTTTTATTAACATTATTTTATCACATATAACACTATTATCTTATCTCGATATTAATAATCATGTCTCAATTTTAGTTCTTATATCCTTATAAATTAGGTTGCACAACTGTCTAAAATACTTGTTACTATTTTTGATTTTGTTTATGGCATACAAGTTTTTGTATATTCTTGAATCTTAAAGTAAATACCAAATGATAAGATCCATAGAGATTCTATTAATCTTTTTCCAATTTAGATATGATGTAAAAAATTTTGTATAGAAATATTTTATTACATGATCACAAAATTATTTGCTTAGAATAATGCCTCCAAGTTGGTAAGGGTGGTGCTAGTACTGGGCTTGAAACCTAGCATCGCTAAATGTAGATTATGTGAGCATAGCAATTGGGCTATGATCCATACTCCTATGATATGCAAGTTTACACCCTTTCTCTCATTGTCTTCCTCTCTAATCTTCTCCCTTCCATATGTTCTATTTCCCTCCAATATGTTATGTGGCCTCAAAGTTAAAAGCTAATCAATACTCTAAGTATAATCCCTATACCATTATTATGCCTTTATCATTAGCATTATCTAAGTGCATTGTTAAAGTATTTACTTCACAAAATCTATTAGTTCTGCTATTGTACCCACTTTTTCATTCCCTAATCACGAAGGCAAGTGTGGTTTCAACATTATTCCATTCAAGTTCAAGTACTCAGAATGGTCCAAAAATAACATCAAAAGGAATATTTTTAGCTCACAAAGGCCTTAAGGAACCATTTGGGCTCATAACCTAGCATATGAGCATCACTTTTAACAAGCTTGAAAAAATTTGGAAACAAAAATTTTTCTAAGTGTTAAGGGTGACATTGATGTAGCATTAGCATTAGTCCTGGTCCATCTTATCCACATCACCTACCTCAAAATTGCCTTTTAGCCTTTGTTTTGACCCTACAAGATTCCAAATGGTTCATCCACAACACTTTCAGCATGGTAGGCATTAAATTTTGGCATTTTGGCAAGATGACATTGGAACTTGAAGATGAAATTTTATTCAAGTCTAGGGCTAACACTAATGTTGACACCAACATCAATGTTAGCACACCTAGAACCATCCTTTTCTCCTTCACAACACTTCTCACTTGCATTCTAACCTCAATCTTAGCTTCTCAAGTTCTCTAGCAACCAATCAACATGAATTCCAGTGCAAGAAATGTTAGTTTTAGCTTGTTTGAAGGTAGTCTTGGAAATCATGATCTAAATTTTTTCTAATTATTGCAAGTGATGTTGATGCTAACATCAACATTAGCATTAGCATCACTATGCTCATGTCATCATCACCCAAGGTCATGAGGTTTGGATTTTGGCAGCATTTCCTAGGTTTACAAGCTCCTTGGTATCCAATAAGCATCATTATGACTCATTTTGACATTAGTTTAGGCATTCTATAGGCTTGGAATGACATCTTGGAAAATGCTAAAAGAATTTTCTAAGTCTTTTACTAATGCTGACACTAATGCCAATCTCAACATTAGCACTTTTGGGACTTTCATCTTGAGACCATTAACCTGCACACTCTATAATTGACATTATCTCCTAGCTTCTTGAACTCCTTGACATCGTCATGGTACTATTTGACATTAGTTTAGGTGTTAAAAGTGGTCCTAGAGGCTTGAACTTACAGTTTGGAAAATACTAGGAAAAATTTTCAAACTCCTATTAATGCTAATGTTTACACCAGTATCAACTTCACCTCTAGTTGGACCCATGTGACTTATTCTTGCAAGTCAAACTTATTAAAAAATTAACTCCACATGAAATTCACTTGACTTAGGGGTTGAATTTGGCTACCCTGAGCTTATAAATATGGGATCAAAACCCATATTTTGGGGTTGGCTTCTTAAGATCTATAGCACTTTTGATATATTAAGAGATCAAACGCACAAGCATCTAGCATCCTAGCGTCTCCCACATGCTTCATCCCCACCATGAATTCAATTCAATGTTCAAGTCTCCAATAGCCCAAGCACTAATATTGAGGTAGTGCCAGCATCAATCAGGTAGTTCTTGCATTAACTTCGAGACTTTGAATTTTTTCAACATAAACATTAGTCTCTAAAGTTAGAATTTTTCAAACTCTAGTGTCAGTCTCAAGACGCTTAGTTAATGGTATCTCATTTTGACCCTGAATTGATTCTGGATAACATCTATAGCTTCCCATTCATATATTCACCCTCAAAACCCATATTTTGCTTGCAAATTAGGTTATTATTATCAATTTTATTTCACTTACATATTTTCATCAACACTTGTAGCTTGGCCTTTTATAGGAAGCAAACACTTTTTTTTTAGCAATAGAGTCATTTCTTTATTTGCAAAGGGAATCAAAACTCTTTCCTCCATATCATAGTTCTTGATATTTTAATATTTTACAATCTTTTATTGACATTTCTATACTTAAATATTATTTCATTTCTCATAGTTCTTCTTCCATACTTAGTTTTACTTTTAGTAATAAAATCTTAGTTAATTTTACCGCTTAAACCTATCATTTTCATCATTCTCGTATAGTTCCTAGTTCATGTGCAGTAGACTAAGTCCACATTCGATTAGAGGTTTGTGTGCTCTTGTATTGTAATCATTGACTTATTGAAGGTTACATTGAACTAAAGAACATTTATGGTCGTGGATTAAGTATTTCAATAATGAATTCATGGATGTGTTCTTGTGAGATCAAGAACAATTTCATAGGAACATCCCCCACAAAGAAATACTACAAAATTTAAAAACATAAATGTATAAATTGCTAATAATCTATATAGCTTAAAATTAAAATGGACATTCATAGAATAATTGAAATTAGAAAACTACATACAATTTTAAGAAGCAAGGTGATCAATGATATTTTCTAAAGAGTTATAATTAGGATCTAAAAGACATCATAGTATGTTTAAGGTGTTTTATATAAAAGACTAGGCATGAAATAATTGAAGTTATTAAATATGATAAAATGAAGGTCTCATTTCAATAAAATTCTAAAAAATTGAAGCCAGAAATAATATAGAAGAAAAAAAATTAATTTATCTTTTAAATATAAAGAATGAAGTATTCTATGTAAGAAAGTATTGAGGAAGGGGGCTCTCAAAATCATAAACAAGTTGACTATAACTACAACTATAAGATATATAGCCAACATAATACTTAAAAGGAACTTACTAAACATATAATAGTCATAAAAAAGAGTTAGCTAGCAATCACATACTTGTAGAGGCAAGTATTATGAAATAAGAGATTTTATGTTGTATTGTGTAGGCCAAATTTATACAAAAAAGAATTTACATAAAATTGATTTTTTACCATGAATTTAAGGTAGCATGCACGAATGTCTATTCTTAGCTTATGTTTACTATCTTATTGAACAACAAATTTGCTATGCACATATGCGTTGCATGATAATATCCTTTAATACTTATAATGTTTCCTTTCGTGTCTTTTAATTTTACCATAATTTTATAAATTTACATTTCATAATTATAAAAAGAGGATCTATACCATTGACCAATCTTTGTTCGTTAAGCTTACTTAAGCTCTAATATTATTTGAAAAAAATATTGAAAGTAAGCAATCTATTCATATTTAATTAATGATAAAAAAACAATGATTATGGTAATACATGATGTCACTTTCCAAGTTTCCCTTACTTTTTTTTAAAGTTGTTTTTAGGACTATGCCTCTCCGCATCGAATTGCCTTTTTAACTTTCTTTAATTTGGTCGAGAGGCTATTACCAGTCATATTTCGGCAACAACGCCAACTTTGTTCATATTTCGGCAACAACGCCAACTTTGTTCATAACGCTGACGTATTATAAAAGATTACGTCGGTTGCAAAATAGAAATATGTTTACAAAGGTTGCGTAATACGTTTAGAAAGGTTGCGTAATCGTTGAAAACCATAAATACGCCTATTAGATTCGGGAGTGACTATTAAAGTGTACGAAATTGAACTTTTTCTTTATTTTGTGCACTAGTGTACGAAATTGAACTTTTTCTTTATTTTGTGCACTAGATACTTGCTCAGCTTAGTATTTCGAGGAATTCTGTTTCCCAAATAATTCTCATTTTCTTGGGCCAGTTATACATTTCATGAAACTCACAGAAAATCATTGAATGCTTCTCCCTTGGGTAACTTCTGGAATTTGGATAGACATCAATGAAGCACAAAAATCACTTACGTTTGTCCAATTTTCTGTTTACCTTGTTGGACGGAACCTAAAGTCATCGGCACAACAACGTGTTAATTCGGAGGGTGTGGAAATTTTTTTTTCAGAAAACTTTAGGAAAAATAAGGTACAGAACTCTTGTTCTTCGTCCAGAAGACATCAATTTTTTTTTTTTAAATCTTTGTTCTTACTTGGAAACTAATAAGATTCTTTTGACCAACTTATATATATATATATTATAAATATATAACTAAGCTAGTGTAATCAGCATTAACTTTTTTAAGGCATGGTGAGCATAAAAAGTCATTCATACTATATTCACAACGAGTCCGTATTCAATGGATGCCACTTTACGGTTTAACTGTAACGTAAGGATTTGAAGTGCATATACAGCTATCTCCAGTACGTGGTGACACTAATTATAAGAATGTTGCCTTCCATTCCTTTCATGAACTTTGCAAACCGGAACAAACCACTACCACTAATAATGGGCATCTCTCTTACCTCTGTAAAAACGGCGTTGCTGCCCAGCAAAGCAAGAGTGCTGCCATTATATTTGCCACTGTCGAACACAAAATTCATGGCCATGAGCAACCTTGCATTGCCCTGTGCAGTCGACGTCGACGTCGACACATAAATTCCCTGCGCGCTGCCAATCCGTGGAGATTTCAGAGTTGGCCCCTGCGTCAGAGGATCGTCGATCACAGTGATGGTGCCAAACAAGTTGGAAAAACCCTTCGCCGGTGCCACGACTTGAACCGCCGACCGGTTTTCGCCCACCACAATATCGTGGAAATAGAATCTCAGATGGCTTACTTTCTCTTTCCTCTTTTTCGCCATCGGCGCTGCACAGGCAACGCACAGAAACAGTACAAGAACAAGAGCAAGCGAAGTTTGGAGCTTGGCAGCCATGTTTCTATGGTTCGAGCTGGGTCTGGGTTTAAGGATTTTATAGATGGAGGAGTTGCTTTTGCAGAACAAAACGAGGGCTTAGGATGCGGTGACTGGAGACTTTTCTGATAGAAAAATCAAAAATGGAGGTGCGTGATTCCAAGAAGGTATCCTACGCCACAGAATTAGAAAAGGGGTTTGCTTTTTCGGGAATGACTGCTCATATGCTCCACTAACGAGTTTTTTTATGCTTAAATTGGCGACTTGACTTGAAATTGGCACTCTGGGTACTCATTTTTCTCAGTGGGTTCGAAACATGCTATCCCAGGCTTTCTGTGGCACAGAATAAATATGTCTAGCACACCACTTCCATGGAATCGGCCGATTGGGGTGTTGGAAAGGTCGCTGCTGTAACTTACTGTCTGGATCGGCGATTGGTGCAACTCTGTAAAAATATTCGCAACCTACCAAGGACATCTGCATATTATATTCTCAATCTATCAAAGTTGCCATTATACTTCCATGGAATGGGCGGATGAAGTGCGCCGGTACCGGAATGGTCCTATGCAGCACGTTTCTAGGTTGCGTTTTAGTGGTCCTATGCATGCTAAAAGTCAGCATCTTAGAATGATATTAAAGGTGAACACTTTTGCAGCACGTTATCTCCTCTTTATGTCCAAGCATACCAACTAAATAAGCTCCTTCTCGACCTCATGTTTCTAAAGTTTTAGCTCCAAACGTAGACCCCAAAATTGACCATGAGTGATGATGCAAGCCATCGTGAAGCAAACAAGAAGTTATGGTAGTGCATAAACCCTAAATAAAGAATAAATTATAACGGTGTAAACCATGAAGGTTGACATAGGTTCATGTCTTAAGCATGAGCTAACCATGGGCTGTAGTAGTTGTTTTACTCCCTTTTGTACTTCAAATAATGGACCATATAAGTCCACTATAAGTCATGGTCTTTGGAATTTTTCAAAACTAAAGGCCAAGAGTTATGGTGAGTGATGAAGCGCTATATAGTCGATGCATCGACTAGGCTGCGTATACGAGACCCCGTATACGCGGCCGCGTCGATGCAGCCCTGTCGACGCAACCTTCCTACGTTGACGTGGCCCTGTTTACGCAGCTGCCTATCCCAACCTATAAATAAGAGGGCCTTCCGCCTCATTTAGGGAGCTTCGAGTTAGTTGTAGCGAAACTCTTGCAATTTGTTTTCGTAGGAGTTAGATTATTTTCCCAAGTGCATGCCTGCAATGTGATGCTTGTAATTGTACGACAGCTTTATTCGAGTGTGACGTACTTGGATGTGCACATGACCGGAAATAAAGATCCAGATTACTTCATCATTGCAGCATTCACTTAGTTTTAATTATTTAATTGTTATTGTTATTTATTATTATCTTAGTTGATATTTCTTTATCATCATTTACTATTCCTGTTGTTAAATGCGGAATGAGTACGACTTGATTATGAGCATTTAAGGATGTGTACGGGTGCTCATCGCACTTAGGCTAGCTTAGACTCATTTCCTATTGCTCATTAGTTTAATCAAGATTATTTTCAATTGTCTCTAGGAGTAGCATTAGTTTAGGATCACATCACACGTGATGAGTGGCGAGGTACCCCTACACTCAACCATACAAATACAAGCGTAGCATGCATGATCCGATCAATCTCCACAGACTAAATGCCTACACATCTCATGGAACACTTAAGGTTAACCATTTGTTGTCTTCCCAGACTTACTTGTAGTTGTCACGGTATATGGTTACACAAGTCTAAGGTATATTATTTTTATATCTTTTTATGTTTTATGTCTCCTATGCTAACAAGGTGAAGGGTTGAGAAACTAATTACTAACTCTAACTAATGACTAAGTTTAAATTACCTAGCATCAGCATCTGTTCCCACTTACCATACACACCCTGAACCGATGCAACCGTGGCTGCCAAACACTAATCCTTGTTGGGATCACCATGCGTAATGCACGTGCTCGAAGTGGTTGTACTGAGGCACTTAACTAGGAGGAAAGGGTTGAGAGAATCTAATCTAGCCTAAGTGCGATGAGCATCCGTACACATCCTTAAATGCTCATAATCAAGTCGTACTCATTCCACGTTACTAGGAGATAAGGGTAAGAGAGAAAGTAATAAATAAAATTAAATAAAATCCTATTCCATGCACTACAAGGTTTATCCAGGAAGTTTGTCTTTATTACCGTATACAACTTGTGTTCAGGTACAATGTTGCTCGAATAAAGATCTGTTCACTTTAGGACTCCTACTACGGGCACATGGAAAATATTCTATCTCTAGAGTGATCAATCTGCTAGAGTTTCCCTACTTCTAGCCTAGGATTATGAAATAAGGCAGAGCCGCCTCTTATTTATAGGTTTTGTGGCACACTGCGATATCGCGTACACGATATTGCAGGGGACGACGTGATATTGCGTCTCATCATACCCCCATGACTGAATGAAAACTCGTCCTCGAGTTCCTTACAAAATATTGGGAAGGTATGGGATTATTGAGGGGAATGGAACTAATGGGATGACATGTGAACAGATCATCATTACAAGACTTGACAAAACTGGTGTTCATGACAATAAGGGTGAACACCTTATTACATTGACATCAGGCCTTATTTGGTAGCTGAGAAAGAGAGAGAGAGAAAGAAGTGTTACTGTTGCCAACGCCAAGATTGTGCCTTTCATTGTCCATCGGTAAGCACGTCATCAATCTTGCTCCTTGCATAGTTGCTGTAGTGCTGCTCCATTCCATGTGTTCCCTCCAGATCTAGTCCGTTATTGCATGATCGCCATCTGCACACACAACACAGTCTTATATTAGCAAGGGTAAATGAATCATAATTTAATTGATACCTTGCTGCGGTGAAAGGTCCATTGGCTAGGTTGTGGTATGGCTGATATGGATCTAAAGATATAATAATGATGACTACTGAAGGTGTAGGGGTTGGGAAAAAATTGAAAAAATCAGGGCTAGGAGAAAATTCGAAAAAATCGGGCCTTGTACCCCCATGACTAATTGCGAACCTCCAGTAGCATTAAAATGGAGAAAGAAAAGGAATAAGAAAGATAGATAAAAAGGGACAACTATGACATCGATGAAATGGATGTCAAGATGGAAATGAACAAATAAAATTAATTGCGAAAATGTGAAGGGAAAGAATTTAATTGGTGCACTAAAGAGGAATGTTAGTGGGTCCTCCCCAAAGCAGGTTCATGCCCTTAATGCCCTAACAAACCCATATTCAAAGAGTCCGTAGGCTTTGGGAATGTCATTTGGAATAAGAGTTAAAGTCTTAACCACAAGAATTTACCAAAAAGAAAATAATGCATCTACCAAAATATACACTAATGATACAACCAACAATGAGGTGAATAATGGAGAAAAGGGTGGAAAGAAGAGAATGGAATGAAATCCCAAGAACAAGGTGGTGTATAGCCCCTTGTGTGTTTTATGATTAATGTAACTAAGCAAATCTCATTCCAACTCTGACCTCAAACAAACCACTTCCAGTGACTTTGCATTAATGCATTTGGCTAATCCATCCTATTGAAGTAACAAGAATTCCTTCACCCAGGAACCACCACCATTCTGACGAAACAAATGAGGAGAGAATGGGAAGCGAGAAGGGCCTTAGTTAGAGGGAACATTTTTAGCTCCATAACCAGTGCTTGTAGCCCAAGGAATTATTTTGTCTAAGGGGTGTGCTTTGAATTCTCACTTTTATTTTTGTTTTGTGTTTTTATGCGTGAGAACCACACCATGCAAAGACTTCTTATTTTTATTGACTCAGCTTCCGATAATTGGGTAATATTAGAATGGTAAGAAAACTCAAGAAGAAAAAAATCCAAGAAACCAAAAGAATGGCCAACACAAATGCACCAAGTTCCCTTGAAGTCACACCCTTTTCAATGCTTGAGTCCTTCCTTAGTTTGAGAAATGCCCAGTCACCTATTTGTTAAAGTTCTTATTTAGAAAGGACTGTACATTTCCAAGCCAAGAGAGATCATAGAAAGTGTGGAGGAATGGATGAAGTGAACTCATTGCCTGCCATATCAAAAGACAAATACCTTAGTATCAACATGATGACTTAAGGTAAAAACCAAACATTAGCAATCAATATGAAAACAGTTCATACCATCATCCAGAACACTTATTGGTGACAAACTTATAGGATGGATGACACACACACACACACACACACACACACGCACACACACGCACAATGAAAAAGTATAATGATGATGTAAAAAAAAACAAGAAAAGTTAACGAAATTTGTAAAACAAAAATGTGTAAGAAAAAAATGTGTAAAACAAAAACGTGTAAAAAAAAATGTGTAAAACAAAAACTTGTAAAACAAAAAATTAAAAAGAACTGAGGGCCTCAAATGATTAGCATAGGTGGCCATCTCCCCCATGACTGAATGAAAAGGGAGAGATCCGAAATAATGAACATCTGTTTGAATTTCTAAGAAGTGTCCAACTTCTCCCAATTGATGATCTTAGATTAAGGGATGGAAGTTGGTGATGCTTATGTTCCAATGTGTCTATGCCTTTGTTGTTGGCATGGTTTGTTTCCTTAGTTCGTTCCATGCATATTTGGTTGCTCCTTCGAGTAGCTGTCAACCACGGGGTGTTTACTACTTATTGTGTGGTTGTTACATATAGGCATCTTTATTTCAAAGTTTCAAGGGCACACCTATTGCATGGAGGAATTTCCTTCATGTCATCACCTGATGAATCACTGTATGTGATGCATGGAAATTTCCTCTTCTTGATCTTTCCATAAATGTTTATCTTAAATATTTCTAAGGAAAGATCGCAGATCCTAAGGCATGCGTCTACTGTGCTTAGCCATGCCCTTCCCATTATAATTGGGAAGTTCCCTTCGTTGTTGTTAACTTCAATCACCAGGAAATCAGCTAGGTAGGACCAACCACACACAGTGGTAACAATGTCCTCTGCCAATCCCAAGGGAATGGTGATGGACTGGTCTGCCAGCTCTAGTTGAATGTTGCTCTTCTTAAGTTGTGGCAGGTTCCAGGTGTGATACATCTCTCGTGAAATTAAGTTGACTCCGGAACCTAAGTCAAGAAGAGCCCTATGTGGTTCATGTCTGGGGACTTGAAGGTAGATTAAGGGACTCCCAAGGTCAGTTGGTTTCCTAGGAAGGTGGCCTACCTTGATCTAGTCGGTTATGATATGCATTAACATAACCGTCTGCATTAAGCTTTGTTGTTGGACGGAAGGGTGCTCCAAAGTGTTAGATGGTGGAGGAGTGTACATGGGCTCAATCGCTTGTTGTTGTGAGAGTTTGTCTGGGCTTTTGGTTTTGAAGAAGGGTCTTCTCTTTTTACAGTTGTTAGAACAAATAGTAGGTTGAAATTTTACAGCTCTTGCAGCATGACGTTGCTGCGGTTGAGTAGGAAGTTCCCCTTGCATTGTTGGAGCAGGAGGTGTTATGGGAACTACTGGTGAAAGAGGTGCGAATGAATTAGGAGGATGGTGTGGGTATGGAGTATCTCCTGGAGGAGAAGGAGTCCTTATAAAGTACTCCTAAACTTGGTAGTGATGGTGGGGAGTTGTGTGACCCATAGAGTCACTTGGAGAAATCGGCTGCTGCACATAATATCCATATGGATTTGGCTACCGGTAAGGGTACTGCTTTTTCAGCGGTGGCATCCCCCATGACTATGGGTATTGCCATTACTAATGCTGTCCGATGGGTTGTAGGGGAATTCCACTTGGATAATCCATCAAGGGTTGGTGGAACTGCCTTGGGTTACCTTGGGGATAAGGTAACCTTTGGGGTGTCTGCCATTGATTAAGTCTTGGGTTAAGTGCATACACCCCAAACTCTTATAGATGTGAGATGATTGGACAACATCCCTTAGGATGGTCATAGTGGTAGATCTCACATCCACCGTCATCGTTTGTGTCCGAATCCACAACCACATCGGAGTTAGTAATTTTTCTCTTACCCTTGTTATGTGCAAGGCCTAAATCTCTCCACTTTGTCTTACCTTTGTTACTACTTCGTCCCTCCTTAGACTCTTCTACAATTTTTAAGATAGTTTCAATTTTAGAGTCTAAGGAACTCCATACATCATCTACCTTAGCCACTATTTCCATTATTATTTTCTAAAGTGGCAAGGTCTTTCTGTTCACCAACTCTTCGATTGGTGACTCATCCTCTTCGTTGCAAAATTTCACTCCCTTATTTTGAAGAGAAGGATCACAATTGTATTCTTCTGCACTTTCCCTTTTTCATAGCTCACCTTCTTCTTTTGCTACTTGTTCCAACAAGTGATGAACTTCATGGGATCTAAGTTTTGATAATCTCCCTTGGGCATAAGTCCCAAGGGTTCTCCTAGTTTCATACCTTAGCCCATCTATGATGTGGCGGAGTTAATCCTGCTGTACGTAATCATGGCCCAAGCAATGATGTAACAATGCGTAGTAGTAGCCCATGGCAGCATCCAAGGGTTTATGATTTCCTTGCTTCCATCCTTGGATCTGCTTATGCAAGTTAGACACTCTGGAGTACGTTTGATACTTATCGTTGAAGAGTTTTAGCATCGTACTCCACCTCCTAATGGTTTCCGATTCTAAGGACTGGTACCAACTCTCTGCTTCCTGGATGAGTGTCCTAGGAAACAACTTAAGTTTCTTCCACTCTTTTTGTATGTTCTGAAAGGCACAAGCATCGTGGAATTCCTATAAATGATGCTACGGATCAGCGTTGTGTCCCCCCTCAAAGCGTGGGATGTTATTCATGTCTAAACGCTTGATCTGACTATATTTTAAATGCCTTGTTGGGATTCTCACTGCCTTTGTTATGTTTAGCATACTTTGGGTTGCAAGTAGAGGCTCATCATGATCATCTCTTTCATGATGCCTATGATGTCTTCATTGTTCCCTACTTTCCCTTCATTCATGCCCTTGTCCTCTCTCTCGAATTTCTCTTTGAGGTCTCTCAATTTACCTACCTCTATCCTCACCGTTATGCTCATGGTGGCTGCGCCCAGATGTGGAAGGAGAGGGTGAGTGATGAGATGAAGGGGAAGAAGAAGGGAAACCATCATCATGGCGATGTTTCTTACCTTCTTTTTGGCTGCTATGGCCCCGATCGTGATGACAATCTAAGTGCCCATCCTTATTATATGTTGTTGTGCCCTCAGTGAACAGCTAGTGTTCATGGGAATCAGAACCAGGATTGTATATCGTTGAGCGTATGTTCTAATACCCAACCTCCTCACGATCGTTAGGAGGGTAAACATCTTTTGATAGAGAACCTGCTGTAAGTGGTTCACCATCTCTAGTTTTACTAAGGATGTGCAGGACCTCTTTGCCCTTCAAAAGTGTATGTTGGCTCTCCTTCCTTGTGTCCCTCATACATTGTAAATCTATGGGATGATAATCCCTCATGTCAAAATCTTCCATAATGTATTTAGCATAGAGCTGAGTCATGCCAATCTGTGCTAAGGCATGAAGGAGTATGTTGGAGACTTCACGATCTGGAGGTAACACTATGTTACCAAAAAAATCTCTCCAGCGCATCTATTCATCTTGATGGAGGATAAAGGTATAATTCAAAATATACTCATCAAGATGAGTATATGTCACCCTATATTGTTGAGGAACTAGTTGATTTAGGCTATGTGTTTTTGATTGTTGATTTTTCTTTGTATGATCCTTAGGTGATGTGCTATTATGAGAAGAAGAAGAAGAAATGATGTCTTATGGGTGTGCTAATTTTACCATTATTTATTTTTTTCTTATTTGATTAACCCTAAGGTTCGTTTAAGCTCCCAATGATGTAAATGATCTCTTATGTCCTACTTAGTGCACAAACACTTAGTCCCTGGCAATGGCGCCAATGATGAGTGGCGAGGTATCCCTACACTCAACCATACGAATACGAGCATAGCACGCACGATTTGGTTGAACTACGCAGACTAAATGCCTACATGCCTCATGGAACACTTAAGGTTAATCATTCATTGTCTTCCCAGACTTACTTGTAGTTGTCACGGTGTATGGTTAAGCAAGTTTGAGGTATATTATTTTTATATATTTTTATGTTTTATGTCTCCTATGCTAACAAGGTGAAGGGTTGAGCAACTAATTACTAACTCTAACTAATTACTAAGTCTAAATTACCTAGCATCAGCATCCATTCCCACTTACCGTACACACCTTGAATCGATGCAACTGTGGCTACCAAACACTAATCATTGCTGGGATCACCACACATAATGCACATGCTTGAAGTGGGGGTAATAAGGCACTTAACTATGTGGAAAGGGTTGAGAGAATCTAATCTAGCCTAAGTGTGATGAGCATCCATTGCTTGATCATCCATACACATCCTTAAATGCTCGTAATCAAGTCGTACTCATTCTGCATTACTAGGAGATAAGGGTGAGAGAGAAAGCAATAAATAACATTAAATAAAATCCTATTTCATGCACTGCAAGGTTTATCTAGGAAGTTCTTCTTTATTGCCGTACACAACTTATGTTTAGGTACAATGTTGCTCGAATAAAGATCCATTCACTTTAGGACTCCTACTACGGGCACATGGAAAATATTCTATCTCTGGAGTGATCAATCTGCCAGAGTTTCCCTACTTCTAGCCTAGGATTATGAAATAAGGGAGAGTTGCCTCTTATTTATAGATTTTGCGGTGCACCACGATATCATGTACGTGATATCACAGGGGATGACGCAATATCTTATGGGATGTGATATTGAGACTACTGCGATATCGATTACGCAATATCGTAGCCCATGCAATATCGCATCTCATCAATACACCTCACTTTGGACTAAACCATATGTGATAAAGAAAATACTAGTCCAGGTAGGAAGACAACGAATTGCGATCAACATGTAACAATTTAGATACCACAACTAGCCTGTCCGCAGAGTTTGACCGGGTACGTGAATGCTCGTATTCGTATGGTTGAGTGTAGGGGTACCTCACCGCTCATCATTGGCGCCGTTGCTAGGGATGGTGCTAGCTATCTAGATTAGTTATATCATACAAGATCATTGTATAAGAAATTAACGATATATCCTTTAGGAAGAAAAAATTTACAAAAAAGTCACATATAAATTCACATAGTTTTACAACCATTTCTCTCCTACAAGACTATAATAATTCCACATCTAGTGAGGTAATTCATTGGAGAACCAACAAATATTATGACGATGAAAATTGGAGTACACAACCCGAGGTGGGGATTTCTTATAAACATAAACAAAGACAACATCGTCCCAACGCACGAAAGCATAACTTACCTGATGACGATGAACCCCTACTGGCCACTATAAGCTTAATGAAAATACAAGAGGCTGTTCGAATAGCCCATAGGCATCATAAGGAAAGTTGTCTACCCATGCTTGATTTAATAAACTTTTTCAAGTTTTCAGGAGGCTATGATTCAGATCCACAACAAAATTTACAAGCCTTCTACGATGCATGTACATGGAACAATATTGATAATGGGTGGCAAAAACTTAAGCTCTTTCCTCTGACATGTTGGCCAAGCAAAAGTATGATATAGGTCATTAAAACCAAAATTAATGCGACATTGGCTAACAATGGTAGAACTTTTCAACGAAAGATATCAAACCTATGTGAGAGTGTCAGCCTTGAGGAGACAAATCCAAGAATGGAAACAAGTGCAACATGAACCCTTGGACATGGCCTTAGAAAGATATTATGCACTATTAAATAACTACCCAAGCCATGGGTTCTCTAAGGAAAGGCTAATATACCATATCATAGATGGGCTTCGTAATGAAACAATGGAGACCCTAGGGATGTACACCCAAGGTCAACTATATGAGCTACGAACCCATCAATTCCAAGAGCTTATCAAGTGGATAGCAAAAGAAGAAGGAGAAATAGCCAAATGGGAGAATGTTGAAAATTCTCAACAAGACCAAAATCTTAACTTAACAAGGATCCATGATTATGAAGAGGAGAAATAAACTCACTTCAAGGAGGTGGAATCATCTTTGCCAATCTTGCAATAACTAGATGAAATTGGGGCAAAGATTAATAATATGATAGACTGGGTACATGAAAGATGTGGAGAATCTGCCAACATTGTTAGAGGATGAACTATGCCAAATCAAGAAATAGGACAGGACACCACACGATAATCGAAACAAAGGATAGAAGAAAATAAGGATAAGAACTCAACTGCCAATCATACATATCAATGTAATATTTGCTTGTACGATCACCCCAAAGGTCAATGTCCAATCTTGTCACACTTACATGAGCATTAGGGAGGAATGTTACATCCAGAATACATACAAAAATACTGTGTCCAACCACAGTGGCAAAAACCTCAATCGTGGGCTAGGGCACTGCCAACTGGACCATACCCTTCGTATGTCCCAGTACCAAATGGTTATTGTGTTCAACACCCTGTTTCTCCAACAAGATCAGCATCCTCTACCTCACCTGATTGTTATCCTTCTCCTGAGTACTATCCACCCATGTCCTCTCCAACAAGATCACCGTCTCATGTGCCTTACACTTCTCCTCAACCTCAATATTCTCATGCTTCACCCCCTTCTACATTACTACCAGCTATGCTAGAAGATTTTGCACCACAACACCAACCTACAAACATTACTTGTGCTGCTACTGTTAACAAAAGTGGAGGTCCTTCACAATGTCGAAGGTATCCCTTCTTCAGATGTGACCATCGAAAGGGACACGACAATTCAGAAACCACTACATCTACCAACTTAGCACAAATCCAAAACTATGGTGCATCTTCCTCTTCGAACCCAATGCCTCATGTTACCTTATCAAGGACACCATTCAATACTTCAACAACCATGGGGCCCAATGAATATTGCCACATGGGGAGACATGTTGATCCTTGCATACCATCTTATGGTCGCAAGTACCAGAGTGGGTCAACTTCCTATAATTTAGCCACATCTTATAACTTGCCCAACTATGTCAACTTTAATCAAGTGTGTGAACCCCAATGGGGTAAGTATGACTAGGTCCCAATATTTTCAACATGCAAGGATGACCACCTTTCATTTATTAATTCTAGCCATGCTTAGCCATTTAGTTATGGGGGGTATCCTCCATTCTAACAACATAGAATTAATATTTTTTTTAGTTTCTTTAATTTTTCAACTTTTTGTTTTCCAATTTTTTACCCTTTTAATTTATTGTTTTATCTTTTTTTTTCTTTTTATCCTTTTATAAGTAATCTCATCCATGAATAAAACACTCATGTGTCTTGTTGGTTGAGGTGTTATTCTATGCTATCGAGTCTTGAGTGAGCAATTATTTGGATAGTGAGCCCATTACACCCACTCATCCATTCTACAAATAAGAGGTTCTATTATGGGGTACAGTGATATTATTGACATTCTTAAAACTTAAAATTAATTTTATGTTCATTGTACCCAGAATGAAGAAGGATGGACCAAGAGGGAATGATTAGGGTGTGACATTAATGGGATTTGCAGATTCTCTTTGGTGACGTCTATGGGAGTCATCATGAAATTTGGTTGTACTAAGATCCTTATAGATCTAACGAAAAATGGGAGTAAGGGTAATCAAAAGGGCACTCAAAAATCCAATGTTGTTCTAGGGGGTCCCATTAGAAAGACATGCACCCATGCCTAATGGTTGACAGCTTTCCTAGATTCAATATTCAAAAAGAAAAAAAAAGGAGAAAAGGAAAAGAAGTAAGTGCCACACAACAAAAATCACACCTCCCTTGAATAAAACACCAAGTGATCATATGCCTTATTGTTATGGTACTCTCATAGTTTCTCATCATGGGATGAAACAATATGATGTCACTACTTAGAGGAATGGACTAGGTCCTGATCTTGGAATGATAGGTTAATGACACCTTAATCATGCTTTACATGCATGATTCATTGTGCCCTAAGTCAGTTACCTCACGTTCCAATCTCTGCAATCCCTTCTTCTATTCATTCCATCTCGTTGTTCATGTATTTGTGACTCGTGTCTCATATAGCATTGAATTCATACCTCATCATGGTGGTATCTACATGTGTGTGTTTGTTGCATCAATATAGATAACATTTAACCCTTCTAGTGCCTATGGACATCTTAAGGTGTGGTTACGCAAGGGCATATAGGTTGGAACCTACTTTGGGGAGGACCCACTTGCATGAATTTTGTAATTTGTACTTGTTGCACACCACCACATCATCTTATACCCTCCTAGTATTTCATTGCCAAATCTATTCTTTCCTTTGTCATCATTTTATCAAACGTTCCTCAAAACCGGGTCCGACATTAAACTTTTAGGGAAACTTTCTTGAAAACTTTCTAACTCTAAAATCACATTAATTAAAGAATTTAGCATTTATTAAAGGTAATGAGTAAGGTATGAAATCATTGAAATTTTTTCAATAACCTTACTAAAAATTGATCTTTGTGTGATTATAGATGGCCCCTAAAAGAAGACAATAAGGAGGACCTTCTCAAGGTGCAGCCGAATGACCTGGGGGAGGCAGAGGCCAAGGACCTCATGCAGAACATGCAGAGCAAAAGGAAATCATTCAGCATCCATCATGAAACTCCTGTTACTACATAATCTATCCAAGCAAAGGGAGGAGAGGTCAGGGCCTGAGCCTATGAAGACGAACGATGGCTATTTGCGGCATGGAATGTCGAGGCCAATCAAGTGTTCCCGCAGCTACCGTGTCCATGAAAAGTGCCAACTCCATCAAACATTGGAACAGTAGCATGGACGGCTCATAATTCTCAAATAGAAGAGGAGAAACATCAGGTGCTTCTTCAATGGTATCAATCTTAGAAGCCTGATGCATAGGACAAAGGAAAGACACCCATGGAGGAGCCACTACTACTGGGAACCCCATGCGTTCCACAAGTTTTGTCTTTTGTGCATGTGTCCAAATTTTGTTTAATTCTCCATTGCGGCATGAATAAATTTCTAGTTAGTCAATAATCCCATACCTATCCACTATGTATTCAATTGAGCTTGTTCCTCACTTTCTTTGACTTGAGGACAAGTTTTTACTCAGTCGTGGGGGTATGATGAAGCACTATATAGTCAATGCGTCGACTAGGCCACGTATACGGGGTCCCATATACGTGACTGCGTCGACGCGGTCCCGTCGACGTAGCCTTCCTACATCGACATGGCCCTGTTTACACAACTGCCTATCCCGACCCATAAATAAGAGGGCCTTCCACCTCATTTAGGGAGCTTCGAGTTAGTTGTAGCGAAGCTCTTGCATTTTGTTTTCGTAGGAGTTAGATTATTTTCTCAAGTGCATGCTTGCAGTGTGATGCTTGTAATTGTACGACACCTTTATTTGAGTGTGACGTACTTGGACGCGCACATGACCAAAAATAAAGATCAAGATTACTTCATCATTGCAACATTCACTTAGTTTTAATTATTTAATTATTATTCTTAATTTTTATTGTTATTTATTGTTTTCTTAGTTGATATTTCTTTATCATCATTTACTATTCCTATTGTTAAATGTGGAATGAGTACGACTTAATCACGAGCATTTAAGTGTGACTACTTTGTAACCCAGTAGCGTACCTAGGATCTACGCTTGGTAATCCCAGTGGTAGTCATGCATGAGGTCCAAGATGTGTATGGATGATTAAGGAATGGATGCTCATCACACTTAGGCTAGCTTAGACTCATTTCCTATTGCTCATTAGTTTAATAAATATTATTTTCCATTTTCTCTAGGAGTAGCATTAGTTTAGGATCACATCATATGCCTCACTCTGGACTAAACCATACGTGAAAAATAAAATACTAGTCTAGGTGGGAAGACAGCGAACTGTGATCAACGTGTAATGATTTAGATACCACAACTAGCCTGCCCACAGAGTTCGACTGGATCGTGCATGAATACTCGTATTCGTATGGTTGACTGTAGGGGTACCTCACCACTCATCAGTGAGGTTGTGGTGAGGTTGTGGTCTATGTAAAAATAGAGAAGAACCAAACCAAATACTTTATATGAAATCTAGGCTTGAATCTAGCCTTGGGGCAAATAAATCGTAGACTATGTTGCTTGCCCTCTTAACAAGGGAATTAAGGTACTAAACATGATTACAACATCAAATTTCAAGAGAGAGAACCTAAATTTTCAACATGTACAAACCATTCACAAACATATAAAAGCATTCAAATCTCTTCTAATTGACACTTAAAACATAAGAAAATTGAGACAAACATGATATGACTTCTTCTTAAGCTTTCTAAGCTTGGAAAAAACTTAAAAAAAATGCCAATTCAGCTTAAAACATGTAGTTCAGAGGATGGTTATTAAACCATGAACATGAAAAAACATTCAATTAACTTCAAAAATTGTGAAAACCCAAATATGAGACAATTATGAAAGAAACTTTTTCAAATGAAAATTCATGTGAGAATGCATGAGAAACTAAGCTTGTAAGTAGTTTAAAGAAAAATAGCTTGAAAGCAATTGAGAGAAGAATTAATGCATCATGTAAGAATGTAAGGAGAGAAGGTTTGAAGCTAGGAGAATTTCAAGAAAAACACAAACTCAAAAAGAAGGAAGAGAGAGATTCTTAACATTTGACCAAACCATGTAAATGTTGCCTTGAATTTTCATATAACATTTTTCTTGGTTAAAAACCTAGTATTACTTCTTGTTTTCCCATTCATGTGGCATCTCTTGAGTGAGTATATAGTAGAGGAAATCCTTGTACTAGTCAGTACCCTTACATGACTTTGCATTTTAATAATTCTGACAAAGAGGAGCTCATCTAGAAATTGGTGAAATAAAGGTCCCTCATCCTCTTTGCTATCCCACATCCTCTTTGCTATCCCATTGTAATTGAGATAAGTGGTTAGCGACCACATTCTTGGTTCCCTTTCTATCCACCATGATGAGATTGAACTCCTATGGAATTACTAGCCATTGTATGATATAGGGGATTACCATTGGCTTGTTAATGAGGAACTAAATGACACTATGGTCTATGTGCATAAAAACTTGATATCCAAGCACATAGTGCTTGAATTTTTCTAGGGCATACATGAATACCATGAGCTCTTTCTTTGTGGTGGTGTAGTTTAATTGTGCTCCCACAATGCTTTAACTTGCATAATGGATGTAGTAAGGACATTTCTAATCATCCAATTATGTAAGAACAGTCCCTAAAGCATAATTGGATGCATATGTCATAACATGAAATGGATTACACCAATATGAAGCATGTAGAATAGGAGTTTCTATGAGCTTCTACTTTAACTATTGGAATATATTCTTGCATTTCTTGGTCCAAGTAAACGGTGCATCCTTCTTGGTTAGTTCAACAAAAGGTTTAGCAATCTTTGAGAAGTTCTCAATGAATTGCCTATAATAAATAGTATGGCCAAGGAATAACCATATATCTTTCACCATTTTAGGTTGCTTGGTGATTCCTTGGATGACTTGTACTTTTTCTGGATCCACCTCGATTTCTTTGCTTGAAATTTTGTGCCCCAACATAATGCCTTTTTGGACCATTAGATGGCTTTTCTACTAGTTGAACTTTAAGTTGGTTTCTACACATCATTGAACCACTTGCTCTAGATAGACCAAGGCTTTCTTAAAGGTGGTATCATAAGTAAAGAATGTTGACCTTTTGGTATGTCAAAACCTTAAGGAAAATGGAGAACATAAAGTGTTTGTTGTGGATGATGTGTTTACAAGACATGAACAAGAACTATAATAAGATGCCAAGGACTCAAGGGAAATGAGATTTACAACAAAATGAGAAGTGAAGATCATATGAGTCAAGATGAGAGGATGAATGAGCATGGGCTAAAATCAAAGACTACAAACCAAATGAAGATGCTCCAGACACTAAGAAGAAGAAAAATTAATGAGAGGAAGACTAAGAAATTAGAGTCCAAGAATTGAGGAGATATCTCTTGGAAATAGTAGATGTCTTCCCAAAGATGTCCCACAAGAGATGTTCCATTATTCAGCAAGATGTCTCTCCTAAATAGAGGTCATTCTTAAGTAGACATCCCAACTTTTAAGGAGATGTCTATATTAACTGTTAGGTAGGCATTGCACAAATTTTGAGGAATTTTTATAAACTTCCAGATGATAAGAAGATATAAAATTCTTAGGAATAGAGTAAGGATTGTTCACACTAAAGCAATCACTGTCATATCTATGCTTTTGTATTCTTACTCTTTATTACTACATTATTTTCCTGGTTTTATGTTCAATTAAGCTTTAATGACAAGGACTTGTAATTATAGTTACATTCTTTCCTTGTACCTTGTTCTTTTTTGTAATTGTCCTGCAAGGTTAATGTGCTTCTTACAAGAAGGAAACCACATTGAGCTTGTTGGGACCTTGTAGGGTTGAGTGGTTTTGTAGCATCAAAACACTCTGGAGCAAAGCTCAATTTTTTAAAGGTTATGGAATCCTTACAACCACGTTCTAAGCTTGTTGCGACCTTGTGGGATTGAGTGGTTTTGTAGTGATAAACCACACTTTGATGTAGAGCTTAGATCTTGTATAGGGTGTGGTACCCTTCAAACCACATTTGATTAAGCAACAAAGTATGAAAGTGTGCATGGATTCTACCCTCTAAGTGTGAAATAGCCAAGTTGGGAAACCATGTAAAATTTTGTCTTTTTGTGTGGCACATTTGATTTCACTGGGAACTTATTCATCCCCCCTTCTAAGTTCTTGATCCTCAAGTGTTATTGGAGCTTGGTAATCTCACATAGATAACTCAACATGAATATGGAAGCGACAACAAACATCAAACTCAAATAGACAAACAAAGTAATATGCTTCATCAACTGCTGCATTCAATCCCTATGCTACATTAGTAAAGGTAAGTCTTCTATTCCTTCTTCTATTTTTAGTTTGATAGGTAATAGTAGAGGCCATGTAGCCTCTAGAAGAGATATTGATTGCAAGGCTAAAAATATACATCAAAATTAGATAAAAAGAGAAGTCCAAGTAATCATAAAAATCATCATAAAATGAATGAAAACTCCTTTGTAGAAAGGTATGAGTTACATTGTAGTGAAATTATTTCTTTTCAAAGTTTATGCCTTGAAATGCAAGATATCTTACATGACAAAGAAATAAAGGGTCTAGCTCTTAATGATAAATGTTCTTATCTTGAGAAAGAAAACTCAGTTTACCTACTTCATAGAACAAAATTGTGGAAACATCACTTTTGGAGATGGCATGGAAGCACCTATAACAGGTATTGGTACCATAGGAGGAAAAGGTAAGGGACAATCTACTGTAAATGAAGTGTTATTTGTCAAAGGATTAAAGCATAATATTCTAAGTGTTAGTCAACTTTGTGATTCAAATATTGACATTATTTTTTCTAAAGAAACCTATATAATAAAAGACTTAACCACTGGAAACAATGTGATAGAAGGAGCTAGAAAAGATAATTTTTACACTATTAGTTTTGAAAATGATCCTAACCTTGAATCCAAGTGTTGTTTAGTAATATAGATTATGCTTGCATGTGGAATAGAAAGTTGGGACATATAAACAAGGAGATTCATTAGACCTTAGTGACAAAAGACATGGTTCATGGATTACCCAAACTTAAAGACTTCAATTTAAAAATTTGTGAAGCATGCCAATAAGAATTATCAAACAAGGGTAAGGTTTGGTAAGAAAAATTATATATTTACCTCTCATTTCTTAGATTTACTTCACATGGATATGGTTTGTCCTTCTCAAACATGTAGTTTGGAAAAGAAAAGGTATTTTCTAACTATTACTCTTGCTTTGCTTGGGTCACATTTTTATATCATAAGGATAGGGTATTTGATCATTTCTTAAGAATTTGCAATCAGATTTAGAAAGAAAAAGGCTATTGATGAGTTATGGATTGGTCACATTGATGAGGCCTTGTCAACTGGGCCCCATCGACTAGGTCCCTTCGATACATCATTTGATGCATTGATGTGGCCCCGTTGATGCAAGGTCTATTCTTGCCTATAAATATGTGCCAATCCACCATGTTTAGGCATTAGTTTTTCATAGTTGTAGTGAAGTTCTTATAGTTATTCCATTTGAAAGTTACAATATATTCTTGAGTTCCTTTAGTAGGAGTCATTGAGTGTACAAATCTTTATTTGAGCACTGTTGGACCTGAGCATGACAATGTGTGTGATAATAAAGACAAGCTTCTTGATAAACCTTATAGCATTTTGTATATCTTAAATGTTTTATTCATGTGTTTAATGCTTTCAATAATTTATTCAAGGTTTGCTAATTAAATAATCAAGCAACATAAGCTAAATAGCGATTAACTAAACACATAAGTACGATTACTTTGAGCATGCATATGACTTTTCGTAATCCCAGAAGCACTTAACACTTGGTAAACTAGCAACATTATATGTGTTCATGATGTGTATGGCAAGTAGGACTGGATACTTATGTTGGGACTAGTTACATAATAGTTAGTTAATTATATTAAAGTTGACATTAAATTACTTTATTCCTTATCCAATTTATTTCAAGTACCAAAATCATAAAACAAAAAATGACAAAAATCATGTACCTAAGTTATACTTAAACCATACCCTTGAGCTTCACAAGTGTAGTTGGGAAGACAACAAATGTTCTCAACACCAAGTTCACTTCTTAGAGAACTAGTGCATTAGAAAACTATTATGTCCATGGAATTTGATTGAATTGTGCATGAACACTTTGTGATTCGTATGGTTGGGCGTAGGGCTACTTGGTCGCTCATGATTGGTGCCATTGCTAGGGAGTCTTTTTGTTGAAATGTGTGCTATTTAGGATTAGTGAACATCATTAACATTGTTGGATGAACCCTAAGATCAAGGTCATTCTCAAATAATATAATTACAAGAGCACATTGATATTTTATTTTTTTGCAAAATGTCTTCTTTGCATAAGCGTGATGATGCTAAATCACTACTCCCATAAGAATGCAAGGTGGTATATACTCACCCAGATGAGTATGTGCTTGAATTCACCTTCATCCTACATCAAGATGAACAACTACGATGGCATGATATGGAAGGCAACATTGTAATGCCTCTTGATTGATATATGCCCATGATGCTACTTCAAACTCTTAAGAAGTTAGACATCCAAGATCTTCAAGAGGAGTATGTTATGCATGATTATGATTATTAGGACTACCATCCCATTGAAACACAACATAGGAGAGATTTACATTAGGAGAAGGAACATGAGTTTGTGAAGGGGAAATAGTTCACCAATCCCTTATTCCTATTGAAAAAAAATGATAACAAGGACCCTCTCTCTAGGGGCTCTCAACATGAAAATTCTCCACCCCTCATTACTATTGATGGGGGCATGAACCTGAATCTACATTCCACTATCAACAAACTAGGTTTAGGTAAAGATGGCAGTCAAGGTTAGGTTCAGACAAGCATTAAGATGATAAGAAACATAATGAACGTGATTGTGATAATTGAAGGGAATTTGGTAGATACCATGGTGGTTCTCCTCATTCTTTACCCTTTTCATATGCATCTTCTTCTTCCTCTTCTTTTGATTCTAAAAAATTCTGCAGAAGAAAAAATCATGATGGTGGTGAGTAGTAGGATAATAATATTGATCACCATGCCCACAATAATTGAAGGGGTAATAGAGGACATCATTGGTGAAAATGAAATAATGATGATGATGAGCCTTTACTGGAAACTCAAAGCATGCTTAACATTGTAGAGGTAGTTAGGACTCCAACTAGGCATGTGAAAGATAGTTAGATCAAGCACTTAGACATGAACAATATCCCAAGATTTGAGGGGGAAATATAACTCTGATTCACAAAATCATATACAAGCCTTTCATGATGCTTGTTCCTTACAAAACATATAGAATGCTTGATAGAAATTGAAGCTATTCCCTAGGACACTCATCAAAGAGGCAGAGAGCTAGTATTGGTCCTTGGAGTTGGAATCTATCCACAGATGGAGTACCATGCTAGAACTATTTAATGATAAATACCAAACATACTCTAGAGTGTCTAATCTGAGAAGGTAAATCTAAGGCTAGAAACAAGGAATACATGAACCCTTGGATTCCACTATGGGTAGATATTATTCTCTCTTACATCAATGCCTTGGCCATGATTATTCTTAGAGGGAATATCTTTGCCACATCATAGATTGGCTCCAAGAGAAAACTAGAAGAACTCTTGAGATTTATGCCTAAGGGAGACTATTTGAAATAAGAGCTCATCAGATACAAAGGCTGATAGAGTAGGTAGTAAAAGAAGAAGATGAGTTACGAAAAAAGGAAAGTGTAGAAGAATATAATAGGGATCCCTCCATTAGGAAAAGGTAGGTCTGATTCTGTGACGAGGAGGAGTCATCACTAATGGTGGTTTTTGCTTAATGATTTGATTGCTAATGTCCAGTTTCTATTTTTGAATTCTGATGTCTAATGACTAAGACATGGTTTATTTTTCATGGAACAGGCAGTGAGTGCATGTCGTCCACCCATTCAAAAACTCTATGGTTTTTCTTATTTTGGAAGTTTAAGGTCTCTTTTCAATAAACAAACTTTTAATTAATTTGTGACCTTAGTAGTTTCCAAAATTGGGTAGGATTCAAAGGTTTGCACATGGTATGATTTCAAGGGAACTTAATACTCTTTGTACTCTTCTACTTATTTGAGTGCTTAAGTGTTTTCATTGATTTACCATTTTGTGTCAATCAATAATAGGAAGTTAAATGAAGTCTTCGCATGGTGTGGTTCCCATTGAAGAAAAGAAAAAGAAATAAACACAATGCAAATTCAAAGGACATCCCTTAGATAAATAAAATGGGCTACAAGTACTATTTATGAGACTAGGAAGACATGTTACATATGCTTGAAGGTCCCCTCTAACTAAAGCTTTCTCTTACTTCCTGCTTCTCTTCTCTTCTCTTTATGGAATGGTGGACATTTTATGGAAGCACTCTTTGTAGCAACCGAAAATTTTGGCGGTTGGAAGAATGTAGGGGGTCAACGGATGTGATAGTTCCAACCTCGTATCTGTGGGAGGGCAGTGCTGGGTGTGTGCAGACATGGGGTGCCCTGAATGGTCTGGTCGATCAGACAAGGACTTACATCGATGTCAATATAGCCTTTTGCAATGTAAATAATGCGAAATACGAGATAATGCTTACGAGTAAATAAAGCAGGGGAGAAACTATAAAAATGCAACATTAATACGAAATAATGCTTAAAGGTGAACAAAACAGAGAATAATGCAAAGAAACGAGACAGAAAATGGGAGATAAAGTAAAGTATGGTTAGAAACATGCACTGCTCCAAAGCTACAAACTCATCTAGTCAAGGTGGATAAAATCAACTGCACAGCATGACGGAGTACAGAAATCCCGAGAGTAACCAAGATGTGCCAAGCAAAAAGAGCTATGTGCTTGGACACATACTCGTGTACAAAAAATGCGGGGCTCTACCAAGGTGGTAGAATAGGGACGAGGACCTCTTGCCAGTCGGGAGAGAGTTGCTGTTTACAACGTTAGATAGATGGCTTCTGATATTACAATGCTAGAGAGAAGGAAGATATTTGTTTCAGAATTTCAAAGTTCCCACCACTTGGAAGCTATTTTCTTCAAGGAAGATGTGAACTCTTTTACAATTACCAACCTTAAAAATTGTGGACTTTTCCAAATTGTAGGGTACCTCTAAAAATTGTCGCCCTGTTATATGCTACTTGCCGGGATATTTATAGGGTTGAAGGTAAGCGAAAAGGGGTGGTTTTTGAATGCTACGTTCCGCAGGCTTGCCTTGTCTTACTGGTACCACTCAAGTCATCTATGACCATTGGGCCTACAAGACCGTTGTGATGCGAACCTGCCATGCAATAACTGTGATCCTACCATGTCATAATCATGCCATCAGCGTCTAGGATGTGTGCCAATGGTCTGATTAGGTGGAGTACATTGATGTCGCACAACCGCCTCTTTTCCTTGTTGTTCTTTGTGATGTAGCCTGCTTTGTGTAGCGTAGCATTTTTTCGCATGCCCTGCTATATGTCATATGCTTGCTATGCTATGCTATGCTACGCTACACTATGTAGCATAGCAAATTGCCATAGTCGCGAGAGCTTTGTTGATTTGCAAACCATTCTCCTACGATGCAAGTTTTGTGAACTTTGTTGACTCCAACTTTCGAACTTCCTTCTGTCTCTTCCGTAGGATTGCTATGCCTTGCTGCGTCATGTAGCTCAGCATAGCATAGTAGTAGACATGGTCTGCCACTTCTTGACGGAAAGGGACGTTACTGCAGAAATCGAAATTGGGTGAGGGGAGTGGGTAGCAAAGTCATTGCCATCCTACATTGTGTGATGTTGCATAGCATAGCACTTCGTTCCTCCATCGTCTTCTGAAGCTTGCTATGCTACATAGTGTAGCAGGCTTCGTGACTTAGAAAACTTGTTGAATTGTTTCTTGTGCATCCAGGATGCTGCCATCGATTCTACATGCTATTTCTGAGTAGGCTACTAGCTGTTTAGGCTACTTTGGTGGGTGGGCAGGATGGTATAGGACCTATCCATGCTCAAAGTAGAAAATTTTCTGAATTGGCCAACCTGGACTCAGAATGTTCTTCTCTCGATGAATTGCCATCGTGCTGTGCAGACTGCAAGAGCCTGGTGAAGCAAGGATGACCCCGCATTTTTTAGGGTGTTTCATTGGTCCCTCTTTGTCAATGTCTGTATAATAGGCTCGATGGACGTTAGTAAAGAATACGAAACACTGCAGCAGGAAAAATGCTAAGGTTGTCTCTTAGTGAGTGTTGAGACGTCGCTTGGCCATGCTTGAGAGTTTTGAATTGGTTTTGTGGTAGTTAAGGTAGAGAGCAAAGATGATGTTTAGCTGAGTCCCTTGTTAGAGTGCTCTAAGGGGCTTGTTTGCATTTTCATCTTTGGCTGGTGCTGTTCTTCAACCTCCTGTAGGTAGGTGTCCCCTCCACAGGATGAGTTGCATTACATCCATGGAGGGCTCTAACTTGCCTACTGCAGCCTTTCGCAAGGCGAGCTGTGTTATGCGGGTGCCGAAATTTGTACTCTGAAGTAGCTGAGCTAGTCGAGGCACTCACTTCGCGATGCTGTAACGTTTGCTGCTGTAGTGAGATGCACTTGCGAGGACAAGGTCTTGCTGGTTGCTGGCATTGTTGTTACTCTTGGGCATCGTTGCTGGTGTGAGATGCCCAAAGAAGGGAGTCCAGCAGTGGTCTTGGCAGCGTCGATGTGGGGGAGTTGGTCTCTAAGGCACCAGGAGCTATTGTGGGAACAGATGCATTGGAATCCCCACCAAAGGAATGTGTGGTCAGTTTAGCTATGGGATCAGCTACCACATAGCTGAACATTGCACGAGCCTAAACCTTGGCGAGGAACTGAAGAGCAACAATATTGTGGCTAGGCCATAATACTGTTAGCACCCCATAAGTGGGAATGAGCCCAGGAACTATCGTCAGGGTGGTGGGTCGTGACGATGGTAGGTTCGAAGGGCCTGTATGACATCATACAACATCTTCGAAGGGTCAGCATGACACCGAGGGTGGTGGCGCATATGCCCCAGACCGCATTCTCCTTTTGTCAAGAACCACTTACTGGAGCTGCGATGTTTCACCCACGCGCCGGTATCACACCCCTTCGTTCGATGTGTATCTGGTGATGGTGCATGTTGAGGACGCGACGTGAACTCAGTTTAAGGTCTTAGTAGACCGTGTGCTAGTTTAAGGTCTCAGCAGACTGCTGTGCTGGTTTAAGGTTCCAGCAGACCGTACATGCTATTTTTACGTCGTAGCAGATGTGCAATACTAGTTTATAGTCATGGTGAACTAACAGTGCTAGTTTTACATCATGGTAGATGGTTGCTGCTAGTTTAACGTCGTGGCAGATGTTGCTTAGTGTTGCTAGTTTATCGTCATTACTGATGCTGCCTGGTGCGACTGCCAGCTTATCATCGTAGTGGACGGTGCTTGTTGTTTCCGTTGCACTTCAGACGTAGTATGACTTGAGGTACTTGTGGTTCACTAGGTTGGTAAACTCATTGTCGTCCATGTCTGCCAGCTTGAAGGATCCATTCTTGAAGGCTTTAGCGACCACGTAAGGACCTTCCTAGTTGGCTAAGAGCTTACTTACGTGCTCACTAACGGCCTTGAGGACGAGGTCTCCCTTCTGAATTGGCCGTCGATGTGGGTCTGCACAGTGCTTCTATTGTTGTTTGTTCTGATAGTGCTTGATTCGTCTCAGTTTCTGCACGTGTTCCTCCTCCACTGAGTCGCGATCGATGGTCCGTGATTCGTTGTTCTGGGCTTCGCTTATGATGTTGGACAAGATCATTCGAAGTGAGGGTATGTGTAACTTAAGAGGTAATACAACTTCAAATTCATAAACAAGACTGTAAGGGGTCTTACCCATTGCGGTTCTGCAAGTCGTTCGATAGGCCAAGAGGATGTAGAGTATTTGCTCATGCCACCACCTCTTGCTATTGTTAAGAATTCGCTTTGGTAAGTTGATGATGGACTTATTTGTAGCCTCTACCTGCCATTCACCTGCAGATAATAAGGGGAAGAAAATTATTATTTAATGCCTAGATTGCTACAGAAGGTTCGGGTTTCCATACTGCTAAACTATGGTCCATTGTTGGTCACAATAGTCATCGGGAGTCCAAACCTAGTTACGATGTTATTGAGGATGAAATGGTAGATTTGCTGAGATGTCGTTTTCTTAGGGAAATAGCTTCCACCCACTTAGTAAAATACTCTGTGGCAGTGATAATGAAGCTATGCCCTATGGAGGACTTAGGCGTGATAGGCCCTATGAGGTCTAGTCCCCATCGTTGGAAGGGCCACATAATTTGGGTTGGGTGCAGGTCTATAGGTGCTATGTGTATGAGGTTTGCATATCTCTAGCATGTGTCACATGTCTTGAATTTTGACAAGAAATCACCCTCCATGTAGGGCCAATAGTATCCTAGGCATCTTATTTTCGTAGCCATAGCCATGGGTGCTATGTGTCCACTACACAGTCCTTCATGAACCTCATTAACTATCTTTTGTGCCTGCTTACCACCCACGCATGCCAGCAATATCTCATCATAGGATCGACGACACAGGGCGTCATTTCCCATGAGCATGTATTGTCGAGCATGTTTGCGGATTGCATCTCTTTGAGCCAATGTCAATTCACCTGGGGGTTCGCCATGCTATAAATAAGCTTTAATGTTATCGTACCACTCCAGGGTGTTCGTAGCATCAACAAAGGCCACGTGTTTTGCCTGAGTGATAGGCTTCGTGCATTCTATGATCGCAGTTGGCAGGTTTGCCAAGGAATACAATGGGATGTTTAACATGAGGGTAGTTAAGGCGTCTACTACGGTGTTCTTGTTGTGCGACACGTGTTGCACATCAGTGATCATGAATTGCTTTAGTAAGATTTTTGCTAGGTCACAGTAGGGTCATAGGTGTGTAGCCTTGCAGGCGTAGACTTCGGTGATTTGATTCATGACTAGTTGTGAATCTCCCTGGATTGCTAGGTGTTGTACATGCAACACGCAGGTAGTTAAGAGGCCTCTGAGTAGCCCCTTGTATTTTAGCACGTTGTTGGTGAAAGGGAACACAAAACGATAAGCGAATGGGTACATTTACCCAGAGGGGAATGTGATCACGGTAGCGGTGCTACCTCCTTGTGTGGTTGAGGCACTGTTAAAGTGTAAGGTTGCCTCGAAATGTGACGGGACGATGGTAACATTGCTAACATATTTGTCTAGGAACTCGAGATCTACGGTTACCTGGTCGTCGACTAGTGAGGCCACAAGTTGTGTTGCTATGGCTTGGCCCTTTATCGACGATTGACTTACATAGCATAGGTCAAACTCCACGGTTATTGCTTTCCATTGGGCTATCCTGCTACTTTTGTATAGGTTGCTGGTGATAGCCCAGAGTATGTTGCTTTTGCAAATGATGTTCGTTGTGTTGCGGAATAGGTAATGCTGCCACTTTTTTAGTGTGAATACTAAGGCTACGAATTTTCTCTCCACCTCGTTGTATTTTTTCTCGTATGCTATTAGTGCATGGCTCAGGTAATACACTAGTATCTCAGAACCATCATCCCGCTTTTGACATAGTAGTGCTACTATGGATGCATCAAAGGTGGCAAGGTATATGAAGAAAGGCTTGTCCCTTTGTAGCGAGTGCACCATTGGGAGGTGCGAGAGCTCCTTCTTCAGGTTGTTAAAGGCTTGTTGACACTGGGCTGTCCACTCGAAGTCAACCCCCTTCTTTATAAGATGTTGCATGGGGTGTAACTTGTTGGTCAACTTTGCTATAAACCTCTGAATGAATTGCACTCTACCTTGTAAACCACGTAACTCCTTAAGATTTGTGGGGGGCGCTAGATTGATGATGGCCTTGACTTTGTCTGGGTCCAACCGTATTCCATCCTCTGATACTACAAACCCTAACATGCGTCCGGTCTTGACCCCGAAGACACACTTCATAGGATTAATATGTAAATCGTGCCTTTGGTAGCACTTGAGAGCTAACTCTAGATCGCGTTGGTGGTGGGCCACCTCTTTGGACTTAACCGTTATATCATCCACGTAATTGTTTAACGTTTCTAGGATGTAGTCGCTGAAAATGTCGGTCATGGCTTGCTGGAAGGTTGCTCCAGCATTCTTGAGCCTGAAAGGGATCATGGTATAGCAGAAGGTTCCCCATGGAGTTATGAAGGTTGTTAACAGTTGGTGCTCTAGGTTGATGTAGATTTGGTTATATCCAGAGAAGCCATCCATGAAGGATAGCAAAGCATGACTAGCTGTGATGTCAATGAGTTTATCGATGCTTGGGAGTGGGAAGTTGTCTTTGATCGTTGCCTTATTCAAGTCTTGAAAGTCTATACAGATTCATATCCCTCCTATTTTCTTTGAAACCATAACGATGTTGGACACCTACTCTGAATAGTTGACCACATGGATGAAACCTGCGTGGAATAACTTAGTGATTTCGTCCCTCACGGCTAGTGCTATTTCTAGCTTAATCTTACGTGCCTTTTGCTTGACTGCCCTTATGTGTGGATCTTGAATGATGTTATGCTGAATTAGCCACGAATTCAGACCCGACATGTCTTTGTATGACCATGTGAAGACATCAATGTGATCCTGCTAAGTTTTAACTATGCCCTCATGTATTTGTGTGTCTATGAGAGAGCTAATTCTTAATGTCTTTACCTCCCTTCTTGACGTGGTTATGGGTATCTCTACAAGAGGATCCTCAGTTACATCCTTGGCCTCTAAATCTAGGGTATGGACCAGGTGTTTGGGCCAATTCGGGGGTGCTTCTAAGGTTGCTATAGTGTTAATCATAGTTGACCCCTAGTCAATCATGTCAAGGTTCAACTGTCTCGGGAGCTTGCCTTGTGACCCTGCTAACATTAGAGGTGTGGAAAGGGCACAACGGGTTTCCATCTCTTGCTTGACCTTCCATCATAAGATGAAAGCCTGGGTAAGGGTTATTAGAGATTGTGTGAAACATAAATCTGCAAAGCAACACTGAGTTGCGACTTTCTAAGTAAGGCAATGTAAAGATTGAGAGTTTACTAGTTTAAGGTCGTGGTAGACTGCCAAGGCACAAGAGTATAGAATTGTTAAAGATATGTAAATTTTTGATGTGATGTGCGAAGTTGTGTAACCATTGTTATGCGAATGCCAAACTGCTAGTTTAGTGTCATCTCGGACTGCCATATTGTGACATGCAAAATCTTGATATGCAAAATAATGATAAAAAGAATGAAATTGCACGTAGAAGGGGTATCGAATTGCCAGTGCAGGAATGAAGATATGAAACTGTTAGGAAATATGCTACCGCCTATGTCAAGGTGTATGAGGTAACTGTTGATGTAAGGGTGTAGTTAGTTTAATGTCATTACGGACTGCGAACGTTACGGGTCAGAATTACTATTTTTTGGGTCCTGAGGAGCCCAACTATGCTAGGCTTGTTAGTTTAAGGTCTTTTCAAACCTCTAATCAAAAATAAATATTATTATATTATTTTTTATTTTTGGGAAGGCGAGTAATTGGCCTGAAGCGTGTCAAGGTTTAAATGCTAATAGTGTCATGATGCCGTGGCAAGCATGCTACGCTGCACGCCGCACTCCACATTAATTGGTCATTTTGCCATTACTACCATAAATAGGGATTGAACCCTAGAAATTTCAACATTTTCACTGTAAAAGCGCAGAATCCTCATCGGAGCACTTGGCGATTTTGGAGCACGAAGCAATTGTGTTAATTGATTAGCGAGGCAAATTTCTAAAGTGAAGGTCGTAAATCTGCAAGTACGGCCATGGCTCCTAAGACTTAGTTGGTGCTTGTGAAGGTCAAGGAGGTGAAAAAGACCCTGAGGCATGGGCCACAAGCATGTGTTCCAACACAGGATAGCACACCGTTGACTCAGTGAGTTTTCATGTCTCCTCTACCCTTTTCATCTTGCACCTTCTGCTGCTTTCTACTCTGGTTTTGCGTCTCATTTGTTTTGCTATTTGTATTTTTTGTGGCCGTGTTATTTGAGCTTTTGTGTTGCTATGGCCTCTTTTTCTTTTGGTCGTGGCTATTGTGCAAGGGTCTCGTTGTGATTGCATGCAAGGTCGTTACCGCCGCTGTGGTTGTCGCGATTGTGGGGCCAGGGCCCTTTAAGTTGCTTGACCTTGGCATGCCATGGCGTAAAACCCTTGGGAGGGTTTGGTTATGTGTTATGTAGCACCATGGTGGATGTTTTTGTTTGAGTATGTTGTTAGTTATTTTGCTACCACTCTAAGCTACTTGCATGTTCTTGCTACGCTAGGCTTTTGCATATTTGCTATGCTATGGTGAACAAGGGGTTATGTTATGCTACATTCATGTTCTGCTAAGCATTGCTATGTTGTGCATGCATTATGTTCAAATTTGATGTCAATATTTGCTAGTTGCATCGTGCAGGGTAGGGCCAAGGTCTAGGCTAATCGTTTTGGACCTTGAAGGGGTCCTATGTCATGTGGGCAGACTTATGGCCAATGTTCCTCCTCCCCCGATACATTTGGTAGAGCGAGTTGTTTGGTTTAGGGATGGGGTGTGAGACTTCTTACAATTCCTTCTCAACCATTTTAGTCTCATGGTTTGGTCCTCCTTAGACGAGGCGCAGGCATTTGACATAATAGAGGCCATACTGCCAGGGACAAATCGGGGCATCCTGAGATACCTTTCCGATGACGTGACCACAAGTAGGCTGGGAGGAGGGTCTAACCAACACTCGACAGGGTTGAGGCATTTAGCTTGGATCTGGGATATGCCAGAATACCAGTGTTATCACCCGTACAACATATTGTATCTTGCGTGGCACACAACGATGTACTTTTAGAACCCATAGGGGACCGTCTATTGTGTTGGCAAGTGAGTTTCACGTCTTTGCTTTGCTTTGTTATGCAACATCGGCCATATTTGGATTAGTGTTGATAGTGTGTGCTTATCGCCAGGTTCTATATTGATGATGACGGGGTTCATGACCAGCTGGGTGAGTTGGCCATAACGCAGCTAGCCCTACGGGAATTTACCTCTGCCAAGAGCTTGGGGGCAAGTGTGATTGGTCATTGCAGGGGGGGGGGGGAATACCGTTCCTACCTATGCACACTCACCACCTTCTACAGTCGTTGTAGGGTGAAGGATTGGCTAGACAAGGAGTGGAGAGAACCTTTCAAGCAGGTCACACTCAAAGCGGTATTAGCAACTAAACTCCTACTATTCCCCTCACTGTATAGACCTGGTGGGTTAATAGGCGGGCACCACATGATCAAGTGTTTTCGTAGTTTTTCTTTGCATTGTTATGCTAAGTACGTTTCATGATTGTTGTTGCAAGAGCAAAGAAGACTTGTGAGGTGATAGTGGTAATTGCCAAGAGGTAAGGGGGAAACATCTACTTCAAATATGGTGAAGTAGTGGCAAGCTAGAGCTGGTTAGAATGAGGGGCTATGGACCCCTTGCTCAAGAAAATCCGAATGGCTAGACTTATGGCTTTGTTCATGGCTCCAAATCTGGGCGTCCCTATTGCTGAGATGCTTTCCTTGGTTAACTCCTTCTCTGGGCAGGCGAGTTGTTTTCGTACGTACGTGCAAGGTGTGCGGGTGGTCATTGACATCAATGACCAGCTATTTGTAAATTTTTTTGGCATCCCTACTAATGGCACCAACGTGATGTCGAAGGACAAGTAGGAGTTGACCCTTCAGAAGCATCATATCGAGGAGTGGCTGAGGCTCACCAAGGAGTGAAAGGGATTTCCTATGGATAAGCTTAAGGAAGGTCCTACCATGGGGATATACCTGGCCTTTCATGCCTGTGCATTCCCTAAATTACTCACCCAAGGGAAGGTCCTGGGGCTTGAGCAGGCTTGGGTAATGCAGGAAGTCATGGAGGAGGGTGCCTGTTACAACTGGGCCGAATTCCTCTGTAGTGGTTTGCAGGATGAGATTTTAGGACTCTGTGAGCAAATAGAGTCCCACTCTAACATACACTACACTTTCTACATAAGCTGTTTAAAGCGCTTCGCGGAGTTCCTGGTGGTCCAGGAGGACGAAGTCTAGTCTAAGCTAGATCATGACCAGATTTCTAAGCCATGGATTTGATAGGTCCTTTGGACTATGCGAGCCCAAGACCCTCCCAGAAATGGTCAAGGAGTCGTTGTCTGTAACAACTAAAGGTCTGACAGTTTGTAGCGCTTGCGGCCAAGACAGCATAGGGGAGACGCCCCCTACCATAATCGACAATGTGACATAGGGTGAACAACTCATAGCTGAGACCATGCCTGCGAAGTTGCGAAGAAAGAGACCTCCCCCAACTAGGGAAAGTTCTCATGAAGAGGAGGGGCGAAGACTGTAGTTCAAGCTATGGTGAACGCAACCCCACATTGGTGAACGTTACATAATATTTAGTTTACTTTGCTATTGCCTACTATTTTATGCTTTGTTAGGCAGTGCATCGTAGCATGGCATCTGTTTTGAGTTAACTTGTTTCGAATTAATGTATGCATGCCCTTTTGTGAGCAGAAGAAGAAGGAGACGAAGAAGAAGGCGATGAGGAAGTGCCGGCCCTTAGGATGAGGGCAACAAATAAATATGTGGGGACCTCAATTTTTGAGGAAAGGGCACCGATCAGGAATAATGGAGCTGCTATCTCTAGGGTAGGGATTGTTGTCATTAGGGAGCCTCTTCCTATCAACAAAGAGGTACCTCCCCAAAATAAAAAAGACCTTGCTCTCCTGAAAGAAAAGGCACTAGTGCATGAGGTAGGGGCTTTCATGGAATTGGCCGGGCCTTCTACCAAGCCTACCACGATCATCTTGCATCGGCAAGAAGGAAGACTGCAGCCGGATGCTAGTGAGTTAGGCTTTGTGTGTGCCTTACTGTAGTCCATTTTGAACATTGCTGACATGCTTAGTCATGTAACAAGTGCTACTGCTAATGTCTCAAGACCTCCTCCGCCTTGTACGGAGTCATGGGCTAAAGTCCTTGACAATTTTGCATTTTTTCGGAGACTTGTTGATGACATGATCAAACACCTTTAGCAGTCGGTCCCTTGTGCGGGTAAGTAGGAGTGTTAACTATCCTTATGTTTGCTTCCTTCGACATTTGCTTGTGTTGCATGTATCCCGCTACCAATAGTTTCTTTAGGAGTTATAAAGGTTTGAGAGGCAGCGGGGTGTATTTCGACCAATCTTTGTGCTTGAAGTTGGGTTTAGTGTATGCAGATGTCTTGGGTGCAGGTGCAGCAGGTTGTGATGCTTGGCCCAGTTTGGGCATAGAATCAGTCATAGGTATGGATGGTTTCTTGTTATTCTTGCTTCCGCTGTTGCTATGTTTGGGCTTAGCCTTAGCTGCCACAGCAGCCACCATGGTTGTTGAGGCCTTACCCTTGTCCTTTTTTGGAAAGCTGGTCTTGTAAGTGATGTAGGCCGGGTCTTTGCTTGCCTCGGTCGCATCTTGTATGCTTTTCATCTAAGCGAAAGCTAGGCTAAGAGAGCATGGAGCGAGGTAATACAGTTTGAACTTGATGAAGTTGTTCACGACTCCCTTAAAGATGGCTAACAAGTGAGCCTCCGCGATGGGCTCATGGATTTTGTTAAGTGTCGCACTCCAACGTTGAATGAATTTTTGGACTGGTTCTAGCGGGTCTTGTTTCATGCCCATCATCTAATCCAGTGTGGTTTCTGGCTTTAAGTTATATTTGAAGCGTGTCACAAACTGGGTCAAAAGTTCTTCCAAAGTCAAAATGGATGAACGTGGCAATGCGCGGTACCAATCTAGGGCTTTCCTAGCTAGGGACATGGCGAAGACACGAATGATCGTATGTGACCATTGTTGCAATAGTAAAGACTTTGATCGGAAAGTAATGAGATGGGTATTGGGATCCCCTTCCCCGTCGTACTTCGTGAAGTGCGAGAGGGACATCCCAGGTGGTAATATCAAAGCAGGGATTGCAGGGTTGACAGGGTCGTCTCGATAAAAGTCCATGACTTGTACCGTATCGAACCAAATAACTTTGAGGCGTTTTACTTCCTCAGTTAGGGTCTAGATGAGCTGAAATGCTTAGTCTATACTCGGTGACATTATAGATGGTTGAGGGATTGCAGAGACAACTTCCACATGTGGTATGATGGTGGTGGTGATTTGACCCATCGAGGGTGCCGTTGGGACCGGCCCTACTAAAGGTGCTGTTTGCGTTGTCCACCACCTGGTGGGTGGTATTGTCGGAGTAGTAATAGCGGTTTGAGTAGCCGGATAGGCCATTTAGATTACTGGTGGGATAGACCATGGCCCCATGCCAGGATGTACTGTTTGTGGGGTCGGGTAGGCCTAAGGGTAAACATAGTGAGACATCTGCGATGGTTGTAGAACAGACAAAGAAGAAAATGGGGTCCACCATGTGGATGGGCATGGGCCCACCAGAGTGGGTGGAACAGATGCATAGGTAGGAATCAGCATAGGAGTTATGTGTGGTTGCAAAGTAGTTATAGTATAGATATGTGGTAGGGTAGCCATGATAGGCGTGTTGCAAACCCTGGGAGTGTGCTGATAAACGGCTTGCGGTGGCATAGTTGTTGTGAGTGCAACTAGGGAATGGAGGTGATGACATGCTAGGAATGTAGCATGGATACCCATTGTAGTTGTGGTTATAGGCTGCTAAAGCCTAGGCATAATGATAAAGGGGGTGGTGATAGACAGCGGGTTGGCCTAGAAGGACTAGGTAAGTAGGATAGGAACGGGGTTGGCTTGACCTCCCTCGTCAAATTGGGAATCGAGTTCCTCCTACTTGTTTTGAAAGGCATCATCCTGGTTTGATGTTGTGTCTTGTTTCTCCCTAAGCCTGGTCAACTGGATTAGTTGATCTAGAAGCCTTTGGTACGCTTGCATTAAAGGCAAAGAAATGCCCAGGGTAGGAATGAATTCCTCCCTGTTGTAGTAAGCAAACTTGAAGTTACATTTTTCCTCGAGTTTGTGTAAATCCAAGGGCAGATTAGCCTACACCTTTGCACAAAGGAAATTGTAATGCTCATGTTCCTGGGCCAGTCCCTCAAGCCCTCGATTTTCGATTCTGAGAGACTAGCGTGCTTCTTGCATTAGATTCAGCTGTTGTTCAACACCAGTAGTGCCTTGGACCACGAAGGGCACCTTCGTGTTGAAGGTGTCAACAGCGGTGGTGGCGGAAGCCATTTCTAAGCAAGTGATTATGCAAAAAATGCAAAAAGTGCAAAAGAACAGAAGGATTAAAAAATGACAAAAGGTGGCTTTACGTCTTGCCGGATTCTAGAGGAATCATCAAGGTGACCAATCTATACCATACAAAGAATAATCAACCACAAAGGGTGTCAATAAGCCTATGTGTGATGAGGTACAAAGCATGTGCAAGACTACCATAAGGCAAGTTCAGTTGACAAGCGATCAATAAGGCTTTATGTCCCGCAGGATCTTGGAAGGATCGTCGAGGCAACCAATCTGCACCACAGAAGGTGTGAAAAACCTCAAAGGATGTCACATTTTCACCTATGTTGGCTAGGGTGCAGAACACATGAAGGACTACTGTAAAAGGAAAGGCAAGTTAAATCATCGTCGAAAGGCTTATTGTCTTGTAGGGTTCTGGGGAAACCATCGAGGCGACCGATCTACATCGTACGATGCATAAACAACCACAGATGGGTGTCAAGTCTACGCTAATGCAATCCAGGGTGTGGAAGGTGTACGAGACTACCGTAAGACAAGCAAATTAACTAGTGACCAAGCAGGTTTTATGTCTCACAGGATCTTGTAGGGATCGTCGAGGTGATCAGTTTATACCAGACAGGATGAGATATTGAACACAGACAAGACAACCATAGGATGGACAAGCTAGTTAGCAATCATGTAGGCTTTATGTCTCGCAGGATCTTGGAGGGACCATCAAGGTGACCAGTCTATACCACATGAGATGGGGTTCAGAATGCATGCAAGACAACCATAGAATGAGCTAGTTAACCGACGATTGGAGGCCTTGTGTTTTTTAGGGTTCCAGAGGAATCGTCAGGGCGAATGATCTGCATCACATAGAGCACAAACAACCGTAGGGTGTCGCATTTATGATCATGTGTATTAGGGTGTAGAAGGCTCATAGAACTACCATGACATGTAGCAAAGGCACCAAAAGGCCCTCCTTCTAGCGCCAGAAAACTATAGGGACCGAAAACGTTGGCGGATGGAGGAATGTCGGTGGTCGACGGATGCAACAGTTCCAACCCTGTATCCGTGGGAGGGTAATGCTTGGTGTGTGAAGACATGGGGTACCCTAAATGGTCTAGTCAATTAGACAGGGACTTACATCGGCGTCAATATAGCCTTTTGCAACGTAAGTAATGCAAAATGCGAGATAATGCTTACGGGTAAATAAAGCAGGGGAGAACTTGTAAAAATGCAACAGTAATACGAAATAATGCTTAAAGGTGAACAAAATAGAGAATAATGCAAAGAAATGAGACAAAAAATGGGAGATAAAGTAAAGTATGGTTAGAAACATGCACTGCTCCAAAGCTACAAACTCGTCTGGTCAGGGTGGATATAATTGGCTGCACAGTGTGATGGAGTACAAAAATCCTGAGAGTAACCAAGATGTGCTGAGAAAAAAGAGCTATGCCCTTGGACGTGTACACATGTAAAAATAATGTGGGGCTCTACCAAGGTGGTAGAATGGGGATGGGGACCTCTCGCCAGCCAAGAGAGAGTCGCTGTTTACAGCATTAGATAGATGACTTCTGAAATTACAATGCTAGAGAGAAGGGAGATCTTTGTTTCAGAATTTCAAAGTTCCCACCACTTGGAAGCTATTTGCTTCAAGGAAGATGTGAACTCTTTTGCAATTGCCAACTTTAAAAATTGTAGACTTTTCCAAATTGTGGGGTAGCTCTAAAAATTGCTGACCTATTATATGTTGTTTGCCGGGATATTTATAGGGCTGAAGGTAAGTGAAGAGGGGTGATTTTTGAATGCTACGTGTCACAGGCTTGCCTTGTCTTACTGGTACCACTCGAGTCATCTATGACCGTTAGGCCTACAAGACCATTACGATACAAACCTGCTATGTAATAACTATGATCCTACCATGCTGTAATCGCATTTTCAGTGTCTGGGGATGTGTGCCAATGGTCTGATTAGGTGGAGTGCATTGATGTCGCACAACCACCTCTTTGCCTTGCTCTGCTTTGTGACATATCCTGCTTGGTGTAGCATAGCAATTTGTCATACATCCTGCTATATATCACATGCTTGCTACGCTATGCTATGCTACGTAGCATAGCGTAGCGTAGCAACTTGCCTTAGTTGTGAGAGCTTTGCTGATTTGCAAACCATTCTCCTATGATGCAAGTTTTTTGAATTTTGTTGAATTTGCCTTTCGAATTGCCTTTTGTCTCTTCCATAGGATTGCTATGCCTTGCTGCGCCATGTAGCTTAGTGTAGTGTAGCAGAAGACATGGTCTGCCACTTCCTAACGGAAAGGTACATTACTGCAGAACTCGAAATTGGGCGAGGGGAGTGTGTAGCGAAGTTGTTGGTATGCTACGCTATGTGACATTGTGTAGCATAGCACTTCATTCCGCCATCGTCTTTTGAAGCTTACTACGCTACATAGCGTAGAAGGGTTTGTGACTTAGAAAACTTACCAAACTGTTTCTTGGACATCTAGGATGCTACCGCTAATTCTGCATGCTATTTCTGTGCAGGCTACTAGCTGTTTAGGCTACTTTGGTGGGCGGGCAGGATGGTATAAGACCTGTCCATGCTCAAAGTAGAAAATTTGTGGAACTGGCCAACCTGGACTTAGAACGTTCTTCTCGTGATGAACTGCCATCGTGCTGTGCAGACTACTAGAGCCTAGTGAAGCAAGGATGACCTCGCATTTTTTAGGGTGTTTCACTCTTGTGTCTTAAGGAGGTGGATCAGTCTTGGAATGGTAATGCAAGGTCATTGAAAGTGATTGGTTTTGATTTGGACTAAGCATGGATCTTCTTGGGTTATTTTAAATAGAAACTCCACAAGGGACCTCTTATGACCTCAATTTGGGATTCCATCCCACCTTCTCGGTCATCCATCTATGTTACCCATAACTCACCTCACTACTAGATTTCATGTTATGCTTGATATCTTAGTTTGATGTGTTGAAATTCTTGGATAGATTCTTTCTGGTTGGTCCTTAGCTTTACATAACCATTAATCAATCCTGGGGCCCATAGACTCCTTAATTAAGTTTATGCAAGGGTAAAAATGGGATCTGCCTGCTATGGGGAGGACCCACTTGCCTATCTCTTTGTTTGGATAGTTAATACCCCTACCTTTGACATTGCTACAATCATATCTTTCAAATGCCCCATTGTGCATCTAGCTCTATGCTCCTTAAACTTTAATAAACTTCATTCTCCAAAAAATTTCTCAAAATTTCTTAATTTTTGAATTTTCTAAACTCCAACATCCTCTTCTACTATTTTCATCATGTTCATAGCTTTTTGGGCTTCCATTTTACTCCAAATTTACTCAAAAACTCCTTGTATTTTCAAAGTTTGACCAAAGTCAATGGTGATCAACATTTGCATCAACTAGGCTTAGTCGATGTAGTTGATCCCATTGACAGGGCTACATCGACTAGGCCCCTTTGATGCAACACAAAAAGTCTATAAATACCATCAAGCACTTTAAAATTTTTATCACTTTCTTAACAAAAAGGGAGGAGTTTTTGCCATTTTACAGAGCCCCAAATCTTCCAGAGCCCATAACTTCCTAATTGTTTGTCCATATTACTCCATTCCTTGATCTTCTAGCTTCTGAAGGTAAGCTCTTAGTTGTGGGGGTTGCAAAACTTAAGGTTTCTAATGAGGATTTTTTGAAAATTTTTGTAACTCCCCTAGAGGGTTAAGAAATATAATGATATTGAACCATCACTTATTGAGAGTTTAACCCTTCTAACACCTCCGATGTGACTATAATCTTTTATTAATATTAAGATACAAATCAATTGATGATTAAAATTGATCAAATTAGCCATAATCACAACTTAGCCAGGTGTAACCTTCTTAATGAGATAAGGTATCTAAATTATTTCACGTTACACATTAATTGCTAACTCGTGGTCATGTTGTGATTACAGATGGCACCAAGATTGAAATAACCATAGGAAGGAGGACACTCTCAACCAAGGGAGAAATGACCTAGAATTAGAAGGGGCCAACAAGAATAAGCCCAAGAACAAGTAGAAGAAAACCATGCAATGAGACCTCTTAAAAAGGAGCTGAAAGTGGAATTTGTTTAATAGATTCTTGAGGAAGAGGCTGCAATAGAAAATTTGTAGCAAGGGAAGGCACTAGGGCCTACCTCAAGATAATTAGGCCCTGTGATGTCCAACTCTCAATTCTTTAGGAACTAAATTTTGGGCCATTTTTAGAAAATGCTCTAGTAGAGAGAAAAACATAATTAGAAACCTCTCCCATGTGGCCAATCATCAGTTCTAGTGGGGAGTGGTACATGGGACAGACATACCTCTTCTGGAATAATAGATGGGTAGGTTCCATTGTGAAAATCAAGGACATTTCAGTGTCCTACTTAGTTGAAGCCATTGTCTAGGCTCTTGGGCTGCTTGATTCTGGAACACAACTAGAAAAGATATCTATGGAAGTTGATTTAGAGGCCAAAAAGAAGGGACTCAGTGGTGTTACAGGGTTGACCACAAGGAGTTTGATGCACTCACACCAGTGGAGTGCATATACTTCAAGATAGTGACCTATCACCTTAATCTAATGATGAGGCCTAGTAAGGCGACTTCCTTCTTTGCTCAAGCATGCACTACTCTAAGCAAAATATTTCTAGAAAACCTTCCACAAAAATCTATTTAGAAATAGAAAAATGTTTGAAAGAGGATGAACGTGGAAGGAAAACCCTACCTTTTCCATGCCTTCTTTGAAAATTTTGCAAAAGGGAAAAGATAATCTGTTATGCAAATGACATGATTAGGCATACTCTTGTAGCCTCTTGGTCTAAAATGATAAAAGATAAGATGCCTTCCATGTCTAAGGAAAAGGAGTAGTAATCGACACCTCCACCACCCACTCAAGAAACAATGTTAGAGACCCATGCAGCCATTGAGTACTGGTGCAAAATCTAAGAATAGCTCTTGCATGCGTAGGAGTAGTCAGTAGGAATGGGTGGTGGAGAACCATCAGCATATCGATTTGCAATGATTTACCTTAATAAGGTGGCTCAAACAATTAGTCAGATGGAGGGAGGTGCCCCAATATTCTTAGCCCAACAAACATAGCTACTCACAAGATTGAATCCCAATGCTCAAGAGGTGATGGTGTCTCTATCTCAACACCATTTATTCCTAGGAATCTTTGGGAATGTCACCTCCTTTTTGGTTCCCTTAGAGGAGGGAAAAGGGGCAATTATACTGGTGATGTAGCACCAAGGGAAAGAAATAGCTACATAAGTGATTACCGACAAAATCATGGAAGCACTTAATGCACTTGCAACATTTGTAATAGATATATTTGCACTTTGAGATGTGTAGACATCTATAGAAACTATTAATGGAAGATTGAGAATAGCACAACATGAAGAGTTGTTGGACCAACTCGTGGAAACTTGGAAACTAATTCTATACATCTTTGACTTTTTGGACAACATTACTACAACCTAGCCAGAGAAAATCAAGGCAAAGGGAAAATGTATCATCCTAGAAAGGTGACTTGAAATGGCTCAAGCACAAAACCAATACTTAGCCATGGAGGTTACTAAATTATGTGTCCACATTGCTGACCTTGCACTCTTTAGCCTTGCAATAACTAGAGATGAAGCTTTTCAGTAGTTTTAAGAATGATTAAAACAAGTTGAGGAGAGAATGGTGACATCTATCTTTAACGAGTTCATGGTAAAAGCAAAGACCTGTTCAGTTCAAAAGGACTTGTGATGAAGTAATCATTAGTCAATGCATTGATTGGACCACGTATATGGAGCCCCATATACGTGGTCATGTTGACACAGCCCTGTCGACACATCTATCTATGCATTTACGTGGCTTTGTTTATGTAGAGTTTGTTCTAGCTATAAATAAGTGTGCTTCCACCACACTTAGGGATTTTTTTAAGTAGTTGTAGCAAGACTCTTGTAGTTTGTTCCCGTAAGAGTTAGAATATTTTCCAAGTGCCTGTAGCAGGTGTGTGAAAGGTGTTCGACTCTTTATTCGAGTGCTAATGTACCTGAGCCCATTGGTGTGACTGGCAATAAAGATGAGCTTGTTAAGCATTCCTTGCAGCATTTGGATTTAATCATTTAAGCATTTAAATAGTTTAATATTTCCACACTTTTATAATTCCTTAAGTTTTCATTATTATCACTTTATCGTTATTTCCCTTTTTATATTTGGTAAAATCCATAATTACGACTGTCTTGAACCTAAAACCAACACTTGGCAACCCAGTGACGCTTAACGTCTGGTAACCCAGTAGTGGTTAGGGGATGCTCAAGATGTGTATAGAAGATGTGATCAGTTACTTATGCTAGTTAGAGTTAGGAGATAGAATAGAATAGAACAATTAGAGATTACGCAACATTCCATTTCTTACATTTCAAGAATTATATTTTAGAAGATAAAGAGAAAAGAAATAAAAATAATTTTCCTTAATCTTAGTTAACCATTGCATCAAAACACCACAAGTGAGGTTGGGAAGACAACAATCATTCTAACATAAGGGTTTTTTGGTTAGAGTTTGATGTATGCAAGTGCTTACAGTCTGCGAAATTTGACCAAGTCACATGTGAATGCCCATGATTCACATGGTTGGACGTAGGGGTACATCGCCGCTCATCATTGGAACTATTGCCGAGGATTGTTAGTCCTACATGCACCATCTAACCTTAGCAAAATTATCATTCACTTCGTGGGAACAGACCCATGATAGTAAAATCTTCGCATGTTAGGTGGTTTAAGTAAAGAGTAAGGTACACCAATTAGTGGATTATCTAACATCCAAAATGTCTTCTTCTCATAGGCAAGATGGATCCAACCCACTGGTGCTGCAGGAATGTTAGGTGGTATACATGCATCTGGATGAATATGTCCCTAACTTTATCTTTATCCTACATCAGGATGAGCATCTGCACTGGTGGGACATGCAAGGAAACATCATATTATTGCTTGACCAATCGGCTCCTGGAATGTTGTTTCACAATCTTACTAGACTGGGCATTCAGGACCGCAGTGTGGAATACATCATGGAGGACCATGACTACTGGGACTATTGTCCAACTGAGGCATAACATGTATGAGACCAGTAGTAGGTAGAATGACACAAACACATGAAGGGAATATAGTTCAATAACCCCTTATTCTTGCAAGAACTGCATGATGATGAGGAACCTTTCTTTCATGATTCCCATTCAGTCAAACCTCCTCCAATGCATTAGATCATTCAGTTCATCATTCAAAGCAAGAAATCAAGTGACCGGGACCCCTACGAGGATGGTGGGTTGTGCAAGAAAGATCATGGTAAAAGCTAGGATGGATGTGAAGATCAGGGCCGTCATCAGAGTAGAGGAGGAGATCAACACTAGGGCAATGGTGATTCCCCTCCCTCTTTTCCATCCTCTTGCTCCACTCTATCTTCACCTAGTTCTGATTTCGATCGAAATTGTGGTAGAAAGGATCGGGGTGGTGGTGATCACAAGGGCTGAAGGGAATGACATGAGGAAAGGCATGACCAATCACGTGAGTCTCACCATCAAGAAAGGAGAGGCAGCTGAAATCATCACAGACATCATGGTCTTTAGTAAGACTATGACTCAGTTAAGCCACTGTTGGCTACTTGAAGTATGCTTAATATTGCTGAGGTAGTTCAAATCCCTAGTAGGCACTTAAAAGATAGTTAGATCAAGCACATTGACATGAACAACATCCACAAATGTGAAGGGGGATATAATTGTGATCCATAGACTCACTTGCAAGAATTTCATGATGCTTGCACCTTGTAGAACATAGATAATGATTAGTAGAAACTTAAGCTATTTCCCTGCACACTCATCAAAGAAGCGGAAAGCTGGTACCGGTCTCTAGAGTAGGAAGTAATCAGGAGATGGAGTATGATGCTAGAAATTTTCAATGACAAGTATCAAACCTACTCCAGAGTGGCTAACTTGAGACACCAGATCCAAGGATGGAAGCAAGGTGGTCATGAACCCTTGGATTTAGCCATGAGCAGATACCACTCATTGTTACATCGATGTCCTAGTCATGGCTATTTTCAGTGGGCACAGCTCCACCATATCATTGATGGGCTTTGCTTTGAAACTAGCAAGATCCTTGGCATGTACACCCAAGGAAACCTATTGGAGCTAAGGGCCTATCAACTGCAGTACTTAATTGAGCAAGTGGCTAAAGAAAAGTGGGAACTAACAAAGAAAGAAAGTGCATAAGAGTATAATCCGGATCCTTCCATCTGAAAGAGGGAAGTCTGGTTTTGTGAAGATGAGGAAGAATCACCCCTGCATGCAGAGGTAAAGTATAAAACCTTGCCCCTACAAAAATTTTCTTTTGAAATATCGGCCAAGGTTGACAAGATGTGGGACTCCTTGGATAAAAAATTTCAAAATGTTCTGAAAATTGCAGAGTCCAAAGAGCAAAGTAATGATCATGATCAGCAAAGCAGAAAGAAAGCTAAATGTGCCTATCATAAAGGTAAGGGAAAAGTTACTATAGCAGAATAGGTTGTAGACTCTGATACAGAAGATGATGAGTGTGACATATGCCAATACGAACATCCTAAGGGGTTTTGTCCCATGGTGTCACATCTACAAGAGTCTGGGGTGTATGCATTAAATCCTTGCTTGGCAAAGAGGCAAACACCCTGAAGATTTCCTTACCCACAAGGCAACCCCAGGCAGTTCCACCAGCAATAAGGTTATTATCCAAGTGGAGCATCGTCACATCCTTATGAATATTTCTAGTAATGGTAGCATCCACAATCATGGGGGATGCCACCTCCAAGGTATTAGTACCCTTATCGGTAGCCAGATCCTTATGGGTACTATGTTCAACAACCAGACTCCCCGTGGGACTCTTCTAGTCACGTAACTTTTCAAAATCATTACTACCCCCTGGAATACTTCTGAACACAATATCCATCACCTAGGGTGAGAACCCACATCTCTACCATCCTCCATCACCTTCTCCTACTATTCCTACTCATCAACACCCCACTCAGCTATTGCCTACTCCACATATGCAGGGGGAAATACCATCACAGCCATAGCAACATAATGCTACAAGGGCTATCAACTTACAATCGGCTTTTTAGTTGAGTGGATCAAAAGTGAAACCATGGAAATGTCCCTTTTTCTAACCTAATAACCCAAACATACCCTCACACACACCTGTGGCTAATACCTCTAAACCTCCAATCTTCTTCACCATCCAATCTTTTGAGTAGCCTTTAAATCAAACACCTCCTAATGTACAAACCATCATGCTCACACACACTGTGATGGACTAGATAAAGGTAGGTCATCTTCCTTGAAAATTAACTGATCCAGGGAGCCCCCTCATCTATCTTCAAGTGACAGGAAATGAGCCATGTAAAGCTCTTTTGGATTCAGGGTCAGGAGTCAACTTAATTTCACATGACATGTACAAGACTTGGAACCTACCCCCATTAAAGAAGAGCAACATTCAGCTTGAGTTGGTAGACCAATCCATTACTATTCCCTTAGGATTGGTAAAATAGATTGTGACCACCATTTGTCAGTGGTCCTATCCTACTAACTTCCTGGTCATCTATGTTGAGAATTGCAAGGGGAACTTTCCAATCATAATGGGAAGAGCCTGGCTGAGCACATTGGATGCATGATTAGGACTTTGAGATCTTTTCCTTGAAATCTGAAAAGAAAATCCTTTTGGAAAGATCAAGAAGAAGTGGGTCCCATGCATCGCATACAGTGATTCTGGGTGCAACTATGTGTAGCAACTATGGTCTGCTAAGTGGACATCTATTCAAGCATGCAGTCCATGTGCTGAAGAATCACAAGTTCAATGATGCTTATATGCAGTAGCCACAAATCAAGAAGGCACCTAGTGGCTGACCACTAACTCTAATAGTAGCACCTTATGCATGGAACCATTTGAGGGGCTTGTATATGCCTATGTAGAGAGCATGGATGATTTGGAAAAGGTCCATCAACAAGTCTTTACTATTGATGAATGTGATGATTGGGGAAAGTTACAAATCCCTAAGAGTTTTAAATAGGAGCCCTTGGAACTTAAATCTTTACCATACAATTTAGAATATGCATTTTTGGAGAATGGCAAGTGACTAATTATCAATGCCAAACTTGCTCCTGAACAAAAGAAGAAGTTGCTAAAGGTGATGAACAAATGGGAGGCCACTTTTGCATGGTCCTACCTTGAATTAACAGGAGTTGATCCCAGGGTATGTCAACATCGGATTTATATCGACCCCTCCATAAATCCATGATGACAACAACAAAGGCGGTTGAACCCCAAACTGAAGCAAGTAGTCAAGGATGAAATTGAGTAGTTGCTGAAGGCAAGGTTCATCTATTCCATTGTGGATAGTGAATGGGTTAGCCCACTCATTATTGTGCCAAAGAAGGATGGCAAATGAAGGGTCTGTATAGATTCCTGATTGCTAAATATGGCTACCTTTAAGGATCACTTCCCGCTATCATTTGTGGACCAAGTGTTTGATACCATTGTGGGGCATTGTTACTATAGATTTTTGGATGGTTATAGTTGCTATAACCAAATCCAAATCACACTAGAAGACTAGGCTAAGATAACATTTACAAGTCCCTGGGGAACTTTCGCATATGAAAAGATGCCCTTTGGCTTGTGTAATGCTCTTGCAACTTTCCAATGCCTTGTCCTTAGCATCTTCCAGTAACAAATTGGCAATGGGGTATAAGTCTTCATAGATGACTTCTCTACCTATGGGGCAATGTTTAAACAAGCCTTGGACCACCTTGAGCAAGTTTTAAAAAGATGTGTGGAAACTAATCTATTGCTCAACTAGCAAAAGAGCCACCTAATGGTCCAAGAGGGCACTATTTTAGAGCATCATATTTCATAAGTAGGGATTAGTGTAGATCCTAAAAATATCAGGGTCATCCAAGGAATCACCAGTCAACCAAGCACTGTAAAAAATGTTTGGTCATTCCTTGGTCACACTAGTTACTACTGATGCTTCTCTAAAATGTTTTTAAAGATTGCCAAGCCATTGGTAGAACTCACAAAGAAGGATGCTTTATTTGTCTAAACCAGGGAATGTGAATCTACATTCCAAACACTTGAACAAAAACTTGTAGAGACTCTAATTCTATGGGCACCTAATTGGTCCAGATCCTTCCACATCATGACAGATGCATCCAACTATGCATTGGGAGTTATGCTTACATAGTGGGATGACCAAAAACATCCATACTATATCCATTGTGCAAGCTGCAGCATTGTGGGTGCTTAGCTCAACTACACCACTAGTGAAAAGGAATTAATGGCAGTGGTGTTCGCCTTGGAAAAATTTCGACACTATGTGCTCAAGTACAAGGTGTTTGTGCATACTGACCAAAGTGCCATTTGGTTCTTGATGAACAAACCAATGGTGAGCCCTCATATCATACGGTGGCTTGTGATTCTTCAATAATTTGACCTCACTATGATAGATAGGAAGGGAACTGAGAATGTGGTTGCTGACCACTTATCTTAGTTACGATGGGATAATGTAGAAGAGGAGGAGCCACTCTTCGACTAATTTGCAGATGAACTCCTCTTCACTGGAGTCATTGATAAGTAGATGTCCAAAGAATCTCCTTGGTTCATCCACATTCTTACCTATCTCATAGCCCAAGAATTACCCAAGGAGTGGGACCATGAGTAGAAATAACAGTTTCTCTATAAGGCCAAGCACTTCATGGAAATCAACGAACACCTTTATAAGGTGTGTGTAGAAGGCTTGGTTTGATGGTGCATCCCTAATGATGATACACTGTGCATCCTTCAAGATGCTCATGAGGGCCTTTGTGGGGGCCACTATGCTAGATGATGCATGGCCATTAAGATCTTGCTTGTAGGATCTTACTGGCCTACATTCTTCAGGGATGCACAATGGTTTGCTTGCTCTTGTGAACGATGTCAGAGAGATGGAGGAATGACTGCATGAATGGAGGAACCTCAATAGTGGATCCAACCACTAGAACTCTTTCATATTTGGGGCATCGATTTCATGGGTCCCATCAGACCCATGTCCAAGAGGAAGGTGTAGATCATCATTGCTATTGACTACTGCACAAAGTGGGTGGAGGTGATAGCCATCATCGATTGTTCCTCAAACATAGCCTTATGATTTGTCCAATAGCAAATCATAAATAGGTTTGGAGTGCCACGTGCACTCATCTCAGACAATGGAAGTCATTTCAACTATACCACTTTTCGTAAACTCATGCAACACTTGGGGGTTGACCATAAATTTACAACACCTTATCACCCCCAAGCCAATAGGTAAGCTAAAGTCACCAATAGGGAGATTACCAAAATACTCACTAGAACCATAAGCAAATATAGGAGGGATTGGAGCACAAAATTTAATGATTCCCTCTGGTCCTATCGCTCCACCTAGAAACTTTCTATAGGTTAATCTCCTTACAAGTTAGTGTACAGAAATCTACCGAAACTTCCAGTCGAGGTAGAACTCTAGATACTATCTACAACTAGTGACTTGGGCCTTGACTTGCCACTAGCACAATGAGAATGACTTATTAACTTAAGTGTGCTAGATAATAATTAACTAGTGATCCTATCATCAAATGAGATACATAAGGCCTATAATAAAATATGGAATGATCTTAGGATTCAGAAGGTAACATTTTGATGTGGAGATAAGGTACTCTACTGGGACCCCACACACATACCACAACTTACCAAGTTTCAAATACTATGGAAAAGACCTTATATTGTCTTCGAAACCTTCCCATCTGGGGCCTTGCTTATACAAAAACCTAAGGATCCCACAAGAACATAGTTAGTCAATAGGCAATAATTAAAACCATTCTGTGAACTCCATCAAACTAGTGCTACTACCATATCATCAAAGGGATAACCTTGTTCCACTTTTTGGGTCTCTCCTTCTAGCCTAGTCATGGGGGAGACCATTCTCCATGCTAACCCACTCTACTAAGCTCCTCACTATTTTTGAAAATTTTTGTTTTACAACATTGTTCGTATGTTTGCTCATTCTTACTTAGTTTTTCTTTCTTTATTTACTTTTCTATTTGTTTGTTTGTTTATTTATATGTGTGTTTGTGTGTGTTTAATTTCTAGTTGTTTACTAAAAAACTATCTTATTGTCATCAAATGTACTGGTGTGGTTGTTTCTCGTTGCGATGGGTTACATGAAATGATCCACCTTTTATATCTTGCTCTCACCCTTGCATTGTTATTCTACGAAATTATGTATACTTTCATCTCATGAAAAAAGTAGTGAGTCCGCGTCATCCACCCATTCATCCCCTCCATGGTTTTCCTCCTTTTGGAAACATGCAAACCCCCTTCTTAAAAAAATTTTAATTAATTTGTGATGTGTCTATTTTCTAGACTTGGGGTTGACCCAATTGTTTGGATCATGTGTGACTTCAAGGGGAATGAAACGTTTGTCCTACTTTGTTGTTCCCTAGTTTGTGAAAGTGTCCTCATGAATTTTCTTACCACTCTAAGTCCTCTCATACTCAGAAGTTCCTTGGCAATTTGGCCTTGCATGTTGTGGTCCTCATTGGAAAAATTAAAAAAAAAAACATGAGGATTCAAAGCATACCCCTTGGCCAAATGCATGCAAAAATGTAGGGGTCTTTGCATGGTGTGGTTCCCATAAAAATAAAAATAAAAATAAAAATAATAACTATATGGGAATTCAAAGCACACCCCTTAGACCCCCTCTAATGGGCCACAAGCACTAGTTATGGGACTTGCTTTGTCCCATCTAACTTCATCTCATTTTCACTTCCTGTCTTTCACACATGTTGGAGTGGTGGTTATTTGTGCATGCATGCTTAGCCTCCTAGGGGTGGACGAGTTTCCTATGATGTCAGTGTATGTGATTGGTTTTGGGTTTGAACTCGAGATGGGTCCTACTGTGTCACTGAACCACAAACTTCACATGGGGTTTCATGTGACGAATAATTGGAATTCCACTTCCCACTCCTCTCTCTTCATCCATTTCTTTCCATGACTCACCTCACTGCTAGTCTTATGTTTTGATGGTCTATTGTGATTTACGTGAACTTCCAATGATTTGGTAGGTTCTCATGGATGTGAGTATTAACTTGTGATCACCTTTTGTTGACTCTTGTGCCCACGAACTCTAATGTTGACAATATGCAAGGGCTACTAAGACTACTGCCTGCTATGGGAAGGATCCACTTGCATATCCTTTGGTTCTGTTTGTTAGTATCCCATCCTCTTGATATTGTTGGTTGATTGTTTTTGCACTAACCATCGCACAACTTCTTCTCTACAGAGTTCTATCTCACGAAATTCTCCAACCTTTGACTCTTTTTCTAACCCTAATTACCTTCCTCTTTCTATCAGCCGAGTCTCGGCCTCTTAGCTCTTAAACCATCCCAATTTTTTGTTTTAATTAAACCATCCCAATTTTGTGTTTTGGGCTTTTTCTTCTTTGGTCAACACTGTTTAACATTTGCACCACCCTGGATCGACTCGGCCCCATATATGTAGCCCCCTGCATATACGCAACCCCGTATATGCTGCCCTATCAACACAGCGCAAAAAAAAGCTATATGTACCNCAGGTCTATAATATAATCATTAAAATTATTAAAGACTTAACACCTCTTAAGGGAAGGAACAAAAACAATAGTTTAAATTACAACTTAGGCCTTATTGTTTTTATTTCCAAGCCCTCAACTATACTTTGGAAAATCTAATGGGATGCACGTGCCAGTATCATAACTTGGTCAAAATGAGAAGGTGTATGAGTGCCATTTCAAGAAACTTGTGCACATTTTAACTCATGGTTATGCTTGATTGCAGATGGCAGCCAAATCAAGGCATCCAAGGGGAGAAGGACCATCCCAACCAAGGGACAAGAGACCAAGAATAGGAAGAGGACGAGGTGTGAAATATCTAGAGCATGTGGAGGGGTCACATGCAACTGGTCCCCTCTACGAAGGACCTGATGTGAAATCTGTTCATCAGATTCATGAAGAGGAGATCCCCAGCGAACAATCGCAAGGGGATGAGACTTCGGTGGTAGCGCCATGGCTTGAGGTCATCCTGACCTAGGCATGTCTTGATGCTATTAGGTCGAGGGAGGTGCCACTAATGGTCCTGCAAGAGTTTAACTTCAGACCATTTCTAGAGAATGCACCAGAAGAAGTGAAGACCTAATTGCAAAGCTCTCCTATGTGGTCAATCATCACATCCAGTGGTGAATGGTACCTAGGAGAGACTTACCTCTTCTGGATGAATCAACAACCAAGGTCCAAGGTAAGACTAAAAGACATTTATGTCGCTTACTTTGCGGAAGCAATTTCACAAGCTCTAGGATTGCCAGAGACCAGAGCTGATGTGGCAGAGATTCCTAAACAAGTAGATCCAGAGGTAAAAGTGGAATGGATCAGGCGATGCTATGGAGTAGAATGTAAGGAGTTTAGAACTTTATCCACCACAAAGAGGGTATACTCAAAAATTACATCTTACCACTTGAATCCAACTATAAGACCTAGCAAGATCACTACCTTCTCTACTCATGCATGTGTTTCTATAAGTAGGAAATTCCCAATTAGGCTTACAAAATTGCTATTTCTGGAGATTCAGAAAATATTTGCTAAAAGTGAACGTGGAAGGTAGGATCTACCCTTTCCCTGCTTAATTAGGAAATTGTGAAAATGGGTAGGAATAGCACGATATGCCAATGACACACTTCGGCATGCCCCAATTGCCTCATGATGGGAGATGATGAAGGATAGGACTCCAGCCACCACATGACTTGAGGAAGAGTAGCAACCACCTTCACTGGCTATACAAACAATAAGGTTGGGCTCGCAGACAATCGCAGAACACATATGTGAAATTTAAAAATCGCTCTTGAGCCAATAAGAGCAATCGATAGGAAATCGTGGAGGGGAAGACACTTCAATCTATTGCCTTGCGATGATCCATATAGAGTAAGTGGCTCGATCGATGAGTTTACTAGAGGGAGTAGGGTTGATGTTTTCTATTGCCTAGACACAAGTACCTATAAGAACTAACCCTAGTGTTTGAGAAGTAACAGCCTCCACCTAATAAATATTTCCTAAAATTTTAGGAAATGCCACTACTTTTTTGGTATGCTTGGAGGATGGAGAGGGGGAGATTGTCCTGGTGATGCAACACTAGGAACAAAAAATTACAGCTGAGGTGGTTGCTAACATGATTGCTACAACCCTTAATGCATTGGTGATGCCTATACCAGATGTACATGTACTTGAAGATGTACAGACATCCGCAAGAACTTCACGTAGTAGGATCAACATAGTCCAACATGAAGAATTGTTGGACCGATTGGTGGGAAATGGACAACTGCTTCTAGATGTCTTTGATCTTCTGGATAACATTACTACAACCTAGTTGGAGTTGCTCTTAGCAAGGGGAAAGTGTCTCATCTTAGAGGGGCAACATGAAGTAGCTCAAGTGAATTGTCAACGCTTGGCAACGGAAGTTGCCCAATGAAGCGTCCAAATTGCTGATCCAGCTCTCCTCAACTGTGAACTTACTAGAGATGAAGCTTTTCAACAACTTCAAGCCAAACTGCATATGGTTGAGGATGAGTGAGAGTCCACGATCTTTGAAAAGTCCTTGATAGACACTCATGCATATCATCTAAACAAGTACTTGGTGAAAGTTTTCCAGGAGAATGTTAGGTTGATTACGGAAGTTCATCACCTGTGCAATGTTGGTGTTGAAAATCAACACATGAAAGAATTCATCCACCAATAGTAGGAGGAGCTAGCTAGGGTAAACACAGATGAGAGGAGATTGGCTATTGAAAATTGTAATCTATCTATGGAGGAAGTTCAGGCCTTGTGATAGAAATTAGCTATCGAAATTGCTTCTTATAAAAATGAAGCCCTTAAGTTTGAAAAAGTTAAAAATCACTACAGGGACCAAGTGGGATTACAGAAGGAAGTAAATGAAAAGGAGATTTAGGTCACAAAGGCCAAACTATACCAAGCTCTCCAGTAGCTCTGAGAAGGAGGTGAGATGTGGCAACCAATCTTCGATGGATTGAACGCCTACAACCAGGCTGAGATCCGCCTCAAGGAGCTCAAATTGAAGAGATGACAGAATACATGGAGTTGGCAAACCTTTGTTATGCAAACCTAGCTATGCTAATAGTTAGAAGGCCATGGTCTGACCTAGAAAAGTACGTGGCGACCTCGTATTCTTTATATGAGGGTGAGTTCCAAGCACATAAAGCGACGAAACAGAAGTTGGAAATAGCAAATGCAGAACTTGAGGTTCTTCGCACTCATTTTGAAGGACAATGTGCAGTCACTGAGAACTTGGCCCAATGGATGAATGACTACCAGCAGTTGCAGACATCAATCCGAGTGTTTGATATCAAATGAAAATAGGTCATTGCCTAGTTTGTCAACTTAAAAGAACTCTTTCCTGCACTTCCATGCCCTTGGGATGTTCCAGTTCCAGCACACATTGGTGAAGCTGCTTGGATGGTGAATGATCCCAAAAGTAAAGAAGAGAAAATGAGGGCTCTATTGGAGGCTTTTTGGTTGCCTCTAGAAGTTGCAATTGCTCTAGGACAACCATCTTCTATGCCATAGCAGCCACATGCACCAGAGGCTGGTGAAGATCCATAAAACCACCACCACTAGGGATGATGTGATCTTCTTTAGCAATTTTTGCATCTTTTGGCATAGCAGAGAATCCAGAATCGTTAGGGTATTTAATTTTGTCTTTGAACACCACCATTTTGTAATTCATTCTTCTCTATACACTCAGAAATTTGGTGCATCAGTAAAGTCAGTGTCTTTGTAGATGTGTTTCATCATGTGTGTTGTAATAACTTCATACCTTTCAAATTGTAATGAAACTCAAGGATGCGTTTTTACTAAGTCGTGGGGGTATGATGAAGTGCTCATTAGTCAATGCATCAATTGGTTCACGTATACGGAGCCCTATATACATGGTCATGTTGATGTGGCCCCATCGACGCATTTGTCCATGCGTTTGTGTTTCCTCGTTTATGCAGAGTCTATTCTAGCTATAAATAAGTGTGCTTCTACTACACTTAGACATATTTTTGAGTAGTTGTAGCTAGACTCTTATAGTTTTTTTTCTGCAAGAGTTAGAATATTTTCCAAGTGCCCACAGTAGGTGTTAGAAAGATGTCCGGCTCTTTATTCGAGCACTAATGTACCTGAGCCCATTGGCATGACTGGCAATAAAGATAAACTTTTTAAGCATTCCTTGTAGCATTTGGATTTAATCATTTAAGCATTTAAATAGTTTAATATTTCCATGATTTTATAATTCCTTAAGTTTTATTGTTATCACTTTATCGTTAGTGCCCTTTTTATATTCAGTAAAAACCATAAGTACGACCATCTCGAACGTAAACCCAACACTTGGCAACCCAGTGGTGCTTAACATCTGGTAACCTAGCAATGGTTAGGGGATGCTCAGGATGTGTATGAAAGATGGGATTGGTTGCTTATGCTAGGGAGAGTTAGGAGATAGAATAGAATAGAACAATTAGAGATGATGCAACATTCCATTTCTTGAATTTCAAGAATTAGATTTTAGAAAATAAGAGAAAAGAAATAAAAATAATTTGCCTTAATCTCACTTAACCATCTCATTAGAACACCACAAGTGAGGTTGTGAAGACAACGACCTTTCTAACATAAGGTTTTGCTGGTTAGAGTTTGGTGTATGCAAGTGCTTACAGTCTACGGAATTTAATCGAGTTGCATGTGAATGCCCGTGATTCACATGGTTGGGCATAGGGGTACCTCGCCACCCATCAACTTGGTTCAAACATGTTAGGAAAATGAAACATTGATCCTAGAAAACCACCACTTATGAAATGTTGATCCACAAAAACAACAAATTCAGGAATTTATCCATCAATAATGGGAGCAACTAGCTAGAAAAAACACAAAATTGAGGAGATTGGTAGTAGAAAATTGTAATCTATCTATGGAGGAAGTCCATGCCTTACTCTAGAAATCTACTATTAAAATTACTATCTTGAAGAATGAGGCTTTCAAATTTGAGAAAGTTAAGAATCACTACATTGACCAGGTTGGCCTGTAGAAGTAGGTGAATGAGAAGCATATCCAAATGGCTAAGGCAAAAGTAAACGAGGCCCTCTAGCAACTCCAACAAGGAAGAGAAGTATGATAGCCTATCATTGATGAGATAGATGCCTATAACAAGGTTAAGATCCACATGAAGGAGTTATAGATCAAAGAATTGACAAAATATATGAAATTGGCCAATCTTTGGTATATAAATCTGGTAATCCTAACTATTGGATGGCTATGGGTGAAACTAAAAAAATAGGTGGCCAACTTGTACTTGTTATATGAGGCCGAGTTCAAGCACCATAAGGACACCAATTAAAAGCTTGAGATGATAAACATTGAACTCAAAGTTCTCAAAGCATGATTCACTGATCAATGATCAATTTTCGAGAACCTAGCTAGAAGAATGAAGGACTATTAGGAGCTGTAGAACACAATCAAGGTGTTCAATATTAAATGCAAATAACTCATTTCCTAGTTTTTCAATGCTAAGGAGCTGTTCCCAGTAATTCCTTATTCTTGGGATGTGCCCATTTCAGCCCACATTGGCAAAGTTGTATGGAACATGAAAAATGATAGGAGTAAGGAGAAAAAAATAAAAACATTGATCGATGCTTTTCATCTACCACCAAAAGTTGCAGCAGTAGCTAGACAACAACAACAGCCTCAACCACTGTATGTGCCTGAAGTTGGAGAGGGTTCATGAAAGCCTCAAGATCCTCCACCCCCTAGGATCATGTGATCTTTTCAATTGTCTTCATGCCATTAGAGAATGTGTTGTCTAATTTTTTTTTGGTGTTCAATTTTGGGTGAACACCAAAATTTGTAATTTTGTTGATCCATGCACTTGGAATCTTAGTTTTTTTATGTAGTTTTATTGAGTTAGGTGCTAGTCAATAATCCCATACCTTTCCAATTTTGTAAAGAACTTGAGGACAATTTTTAATTTAGTTGTGGGGGTATGATGAGTCATGGATTGGCAGTGTTGATGAGTCCTTGTCGATTGGGCGTTATCAATTAGGCCTCTTCGACACATCATTTCATACATTGATGTAGTCTTGTTGACACAAGGTCTATTCTTACCTATAAATACATGCCAACCCACCATGTTTAGACATCATTCTATCATAGTTGTAGCAAAGCTCTTGTTGTTCTTGGATTCGAAAGTTAGAATATTTTCTTGAGTGCCCATAGTAGGAGTCATTTTGTGTATGAATCTTTATTCGAACATTGTTGTACTTGAGCATGAAAATGTGTGTAGCAATAAAGATGAGCTTCTTGATAAACCTTGCAACATTTTTGAATAGCTTAAATATTGTATTCATGCATTCAATACTTTTAATCATTTATTCAATGTTCCTTAGTGATTAAGCTAATTAAGTAATTAAGCAAGATAAGATAAATAGTGATTAAGTAAACACATAAGGACGATCGCTTTGAGCATGTATATGATGTTTGGCAATCCTAGTAGCACTTAATGCTTGGTAACCTAGCAATGTTATATGTTTTCAAGATGTGTACATCAAGTGGGATCAAATACTTGTATTAAGACTAGTGACACAATAGTTAGTCAATTAGATTAAAGTAGGCATTAAATTACTTTATTCCTTATCCTATTTATTTCAAGTACCAAAACCATAAAACACAAAATGATAAAAATCATGTACCTTAATTATGCTTAAACCATACCCTTGAGCTTCACAAGTGTATTTGGGAAGACAATGAATATTCTCAACACCTAGTTCACTTCCTAGAGAACTAGTGCACCAGAAAACTATAAAGTCCACATAATTTGACTAGATCATGCATGAACACTTTGTGATTTGTATGGTTGGGCATAGGGTTACCTTCACTAATTATCAGCTATGGTGTCAAATTCATTAGAAGTCATAATGGAGAAGAATTCAAGAATGCCAAGTTTGAGCAATTTTGTCAAATGAATGACATACTTCATCAATTCTTTGCTATAAGAACTCTAGAATAAAATGGTGTAGATAAAATAAGGAATAGGATCTTGAATGAAATGGGAAGAACTATATTGAATGATAGAAGTCTTCCCTACCACTTTTGGGCTGAGGAAATTAACACTGCTTGTTATGTCTCCAATAGAGTTATGGTAAGAAGGTTTACCTTTAAAACTCCTTATGAATTATGAACTAGTAGAAAACCTTCAATAGGTTATTTTCATGTTTTTGGTTCTAAATGCTATATTCTTAATGATAAAGATGTCGTGAGAAAATTTGATTCAAAAATTGATGAAGGCATATTCTTAGGATATTCTTTCATTAGTAGAGCATATAGAGTCTTTAATAAGAGAACAAATATTGTAAAAAGAAATCATTAATGTTAAAATTAATGATACTAACATTACTTCTCCATAAATTGATGATGAAATAATTCCCATTCAAAAGTTTTCTTGTGCCTCATTAGGTACATATTGACAAACATTTAGAATTAGATAGTGAACATGAGGAAGACAATGAAGATGAACTTGAGGAAATATCACCAAGTCAATCTAAGATGCCTAGACTTAGTAAAATAATCTCTCTCAATGATGTAATTGGACAAGTACAAGATGGAAAATGCACTAGAAGCCAAACTAATGAAATTTGTGCCTATTCAGCATATCTTTCACAATTAGAAACAAAAAACTTCAAAGAAGCAAAAGGAGAGGAAGGTTGGATTTCTGCTACACAAGAAGAACTAAATCAACTCACTAGGAATGATGTGTTAGAATTAACATCAAAACTAGACAATAAAAAAATTATTAGGACAAAATGGATCTTTAGAAATAAAACTAATGAAAATGAAAATATTATTAAAAATAAAGCTAGATTAGTTGCAAAAGGCTATAATCAATAAGAATACATTAATTTTGATGAAACTCTATCTCTTGTTGCTAGAATTGAATCTATCAAACTTCTTTTAGCATATGCTAGCATTAAAAATATCAAGTTATATCAAATGGATGTGAAAAGTGCCTTTCTAAATGGGACCATATAAGAAGAGATATATGTTGAACAACCTAAAGGTTTTGTAGATCCCATGAATCCTGATCATGTTTATAGGTTCAAGAAGTCTCTCTATGGCTTAAAAATGCTCCTAGTGCTTGGTACAAAAGACTTTCCCAACACTTTGCATCCAATAGATTTAAAAGAGGTAAGGCTAATGTCACTTTATTTTTTAAAAGAGAAGTAATAGTTCAAATCTATGTTGATGATATTATTTTTAGCACTACCAATGAAATTCTATGCAAGAAATTTTCAGAATTAATGTAATCAGAATTTGAAATGAGTAGGATGGGAGAGCTCAATAAATTTCTTGGCTTTCATATTAATCAAATGAATGATAGAACCTTCATTTCTCAAACCAAATATGTCAGTTACCTTCTACTCAAATTCAACCTAGTAGAAGTTAAGGTAAAAAGCAGTCCCATGATAAAAAATTTCGTAATCACCAAAGATGATCAAGGAAAACCTATTGATCACAAGCTTTATAGAGATATGATAGGTAGCCTACTTTATTTAACTACTAGTAGACTTGACATAGCATTAAGTGTAGGAATTTGTGCTAGATATTAGGCGAACCTAAAAGAATCCCATATAATAATGGTTAAACAAAATTTTCATTATTTAAGGGGTGCTAGTAACTGGGGCCTTTGTTATCCAAAAGAATTTCCCACTTGATCTTGTTGGATATTGTAATGGAGATTGGACAGGCTATTCAGATGATCATCAAAGTACAAGTAGAAATTTCTTTTTCCTAGGAAAAAGCCTTGTCTCTTATATAATCAAAAAGTAAACTTCTATAGCACTTTCTACAACAAAAGCCAAGTACATTTTAGTTGGAAGTTGTTGTGCTTCACTTTTATGGATGAAAGAAACACTTAAAGACTAAGGGGTAAAACCCCAATCTACATCGATTTATTGCAATAAAAGTAGTGTCATCAATACGACAAAAGATTTGATTCAACACTCACATACTAAACATATTGAAATTTGACATTACTTTATATGTGAATACTCTCAACATGGGCATATAAAACTAGAATTCATTAAATAAAAATCAACTTATAGATGCTTTTACAAAACCTCTTGATGAACAATGACTAATTACTCTCTATAACAACATGGGGATAAGACCATGTCCTTAAGAAAGTTTCTACCTTTCAATTTTCAATAAAACATTCTTATTCTAGTTCTTTAAAAAAAGAATTTTTTTTCTTCTTGCACTTGTTTAGGGGAATTTTTTCCAACCCTTTTTATTTTTATCCAAAAGGAGGGACATGGTAATATTTATGATGTTTTTGATATGCAATTGTTATCCCATTTTCTTAATTTTTGGACATCACCAAAAAGAGGGAGATTGTTGACCTTTTGGTATGTCAAAATAGTAAGAAAAATGGAGAACACAAAGTGTTTTTTGTGGATGTTGTATTTACATGACATGAACAAGAACTCCACAATGAGATACCAAGGGCTTAAGGAAAGAAAGATCTATAACAAAATGAGAAGTGAAGATCATACAAGTTAAGATGATAGGATGAATGGGCATGAACTAAAATCAAAGACTACAAAGCAAATGAAGATGCTCCAAGGATTGAGAAGAAGATAAATTAATGAGAAGAAGCATCATAAATTAGAGTCCAAGAATTAAGAAGACATTATCTAGAAATAGTAGATGTCTCTAATCAAAATAAGATGTCTCTCCAGAGATATCCCATAGGAGAGATTCAATTATTTCGCAAGACATCTCTCATGAATAGAGGTCATTCTTAGGCAAATGTCCCAACTTCAAAGGAGACATCTACATTAGCCATTGGGTAGCCATTGCACGAATTTTGAGGATTTTTCAAAAACTCTGAGACTATAAGAAGATATCAAATTCTTAGGAATAGAGAAAGAAATTTTCACATCAAAGCCATTACTATCATATCTATAATTTTGTATTTTTTTCTCTTCATTGTAACATCACTTGCTTAGTTGTATGTTGAATGTAACTTCAAAAAAAAGGACTTGTAATTGTAGCTACATTCTTTTATTATATCTTTTTCTTTTTCATGATTTCCTTGTGGGGTTGATGTGCTTTTTGTGAGAAGGCATCTACATTGAGCTCTTTGGGATCTTGCAAGGTTGAGTGATCTTCGTTATGGCTATGAAAGGATTTCACCTTGCATGAATAGAGTAGGTGGTAAGGATGTGGTTTTTGGTAGTCTAAGAGTTGATGAGGGATGCTGTGGAGGATGAAAGAGAAAAAGAGACTTCCCCCTTGGAGAAGGTGCTCTATAATATTCTAGGAGGTTGTAGTGGTAAGGAAAGGAAACATGACTATAGAAGTCATGTGGGGATACATGTTGTTGGACTTAATATCCATAAGGGTTTGGTTGTTGGTAGGAATACTATTTTTGCAGTGGTGGTAGCCCCCATGATAGTGCGTGTTGCCATTGTTGATATTACTCTTGAGGTTAAGAATGTACCCCACTTGGATAATACGTTGGTGGGTGAAACTATTGTTTATAGTTGCCTTATGGTTAAGATAATAACCTAGGTGCTTTCCTTTTTACAAACTTGGGATTCAATGCATACATTCCAAACTTCTATAGGTGTGATAGCACTAGGAAACATTCCTTAGGATGTTCATAGTGGTAAATCTCACAACCATCATCATCTATTTTGAAACCTACAACCTCTTCAACCATTGTAGTTTTACCCTTGTTCTTATAATAACCCTACTATGTATCCTTGTTTTTTCTTATTTTTGGATCACTGCTCCCTTGATATTTTCATTCCTTTGAAATTTTCAAAGCTATTTGGAACTTCTCATCTAAGGAGTCCCACAGCTTGTCTATCTTAGCTGATATTTCAGTGATAGACTTTTGTATCAGTAAGGTTTCCCTTTACACCACTTCATCAAGTAGTGCCTCCTTAGAGTCATAGAAACACACCTCCCTTTTGTGAATGGAGGGATTCATGTTATACTATTTTTTACTTTCATGCTTCTTTAGCTCTCCTTCTTCTTTAGCCAATTGATTTATTAGCCTTTGAATCTGATCGACTTGTGTCTCAAAAAGTCTTCCTTGGGCATAGACCCCAAGTGTTTTCCTTGTCTCATTTCTGAGCCCATCTATGATATGATAAAGCTATTCCATTTTGGAGTATTAATGGCCTAGGCATCAGTGCAATACAGAGTAGTACCTACCTAGGGAAATATTCAAGGACTCATGATTTTCCTATATCCATCCTTGGATCTTTCTCCATAGGTTAGACACTTTAGAGTATGTTTGGTATTTATCATTAAAGAGTTCTAACATAGCATTCCATTATAAAATGGATTTCGATTCTAAGGACTAATACTAGATTTTTTCTTCTTTAATGAGTGTCATTGGGAATAACTTCAACTTCTCCCATTCATTCTTTATGTTTTGGAAAGCACAAGCATTATGAAATGCTTGGAGATGATTTTTTGGATCTAAATTATATCCTACTTCAAACCTAGGAACATTATTCATATCCAACATCTTGATCCTACTTTCTAATGCCTTGTTAGAATTATTACTGTATTTGAAATGTTAAGCATGTTTTAGGGAGCTAGCAAAGGCTTATCATAGTCATGATGATCATGATGGCCCCTTTCATGGGCATGATGTTTATGATGAGGTTTGTTATGCTTTCTATCTCTATGACACTCCTCTCTCCCTTGTGGCTGAAGTTATCCTTGATCTTGATTGCATTGGTGGAATTCTTATTCATTTCTTTCCCTTTGCTCATCCCCATCCTAATCTTAGTTGTTTCTCATGTGGTCTCAACTCTTATTCCTCTTGTCAGAGTTTGAGCATGAAGGTTAAAAAGATGATGAGGATGAAGAAGGAAAACTAGGGGAATGATGTTGGCTAGTTCCTCTTCTTTGGTCCCTATCCTAGTTTGTGTAATTTTCCTAATCCTTCCTCTAAGCATTATCCTTGACCTTGAATGAGTGTATATAGTTATTATCCTTTGAGGCTCCTTGGTCTTGAGACCCTATTTTTGAATCACCAAGGTTCTTCAAAGTTTCCTGCAATCTTTGGTTAAGGGTCTGCTCATCATAGAGAGAAGGAGAATATATGTATTGGGATTGAACATATAAGAAGTCCACATCCTCTTTGTGTTGTTGCCTCATATCATGCCTCCATATGCTAATCTAGCCTATGATGGGCATTGGTAAGATGATAGTCCCTATGAGTATGATCATGAACCTTATACTCAGAGTTAAGCATGACAATGCCAAGCCTGAGGAGATTGAACATTATCATGTGGGAATGGATAAATCATGAGGCAACAAAATATTGCCTTCCATGTTCTTCCAACACATCTGTTCAACTTGATGAAGGATGAAAGTGAAATTTGGATTATAAGGATTTAGATGGGCATAAACAACTTTGAGTTGTTGGGGCCTCCTAGATTATCCTTGCTACTGATTGGATTTTTTGTTGTGTGGTGGAGATTTGTCCATGTGAGAAGAAGCCATATTAGTGATTGATAAAAACAATGTGCCCTTGTTATTTTATTATTTCTTTAATTATTTCCTTAATGGTTGACGGTGGTTCATTGTATGATCTTTACAATGTTTGTGTATAACATCATAGTCTCTTACTACTTACTGTACTTAGCTAAACTAAATCATCAACAATGATACTAATGATGAGTAGTGAGCATACCCTATGTCCAACCATATGAATCACAAGTGCGCACTAGTGATCTAGTCAAATACTATAGACTTAGTTCTTATGTTTTTCCATAGTCGTAAATTGTAAATTAAGGGGTTATGTAATTGTTGTCTTCCTAACTCACACTTTTGCTATTTGTGCATATGGCTAAATGTGGGTTAAGGCTTATGATGTTTATTTTTTTGGTATTTTTATATATTTTTGTCCTAAGTGCAAGGTGAATAAGTGAAGGTTCAAGGATTGACTATTTAACTACTCATCTATTCTAGTGACTAAATATCTTAACATAAGTAGTCATTCCCACTTACTATACATATCTCAAACTAGTATTAATACTACTAGGTTACCAAGTAGTGATTATTGGACATACCAACTGGCCACCACTGGGATTACCAAGTGTTATACGTTATACTTGAAGTGGTCATACTTAGATGTTCATGATTAAATGGATTAATTACTTAAGATGAGGAATGTAAAATGCAAATAACAAAGATTAAACTATTCAAGTGCTACCATGAATTTTAGAAATCTCATCTTTATTGTTGTTCACACCAAGGTGTTTAGGTACATGATGCTCAAATAAAGATCTGTACAATCTCTTTGATTCACACTACAGGAACTTAGAGGAAAACATTCTAACTCTAAAGAAAGAAAAATACAAGAGCTTCGTTACACTATGGATTTAATGTATCATAAATGTGGCTAGTACATGCATTATATAGGCTTTGACTATGTCAGTATCAATACATCTACATTGATGCATGTCACCATGCATTGTTGCGGATATGTCAATGGGGCTATGTCAATGCATGTCCATTGATGTAGCTTGTATATGATGCCTCATCACATGGTTTACTAGTCATTATCTTTTCAATTAATACTTGTGTTAATCTATTGTATGATTAAGTATGATTGAGAAGTAAGATATTTATTTTTATAATTTTTAATATTTTTTGTGTATGAAAAATGATTAAATAAAGGAGGGTTTAATATTTAAATTAACTAATTAATTAATTAAAGTATGCTAAACATAGAGCTTCTATTCCCACTTTTGGCACACATCTTGAACTTATATTAACACTACTACTGTTAATTTTGTCGTTGATTATTGTAGTAGCAAGTGAATCCCAAGAGGTTACAGTAATCACCTCTGGCTGTGATGAAACTAACCTCTTCTTCAAATATGGGGAGGTGGACAAGAAACAACATTGGCTATGCAGTGGGACCCTAGCCACCCTTGTTTACAATGTTCAAGAGGCCGAGCTCATGGATTTATTTTTAGCTATAAATCCAAGCATCCTAGTCACGGAAATGCTTTTCGTAGTTGATTCATTTTCCGAAAAGGCTGACCGCTTCCGCACATGTGTTCACAATGTGTGGGTGGTGTTTGAGATTATTGACAACCTTTTTGCAAATATTTTCGATGTTTCCTCTAATGGTCTACCTATAGGAGATAAAACTAGAAAGGATGTAAATCATCGAGGGGATATAGAGGAATGACTAGGGACAAGCAAAGACCAAAAGGAAATTTATATGCATAAGGTTAGGCTAGGGGTAGTCCAAAAGGTTTACACTATCTTCCAGGCTCGTGCCTTCCCCAAGCTACTCTCCCAAGGGAAAATTCTTGGAGTAGAGTAGGCTTGGATCATGAAGGATGTCATGGAAGAAGGGACCTTCTATTATTGGGGTAAGTACCTTTCTGAAGGCTTGCAGGCTGAAATGGTTAGGCTTCATGAGAAGTTTGATGCCCATTTCAATGTACACTTTACCTTCTTCATATCCTACCTACAACGGTTTGTAGAATTTTTGGTGGTCCAAGAGAATGGCATCTAGGTTCAGCAGGACTGCACCTAGATATCCAAACCATGGATTTGCCAATTATTTTGCACCACCCGATCTCAAAAATTGCCAAAAGCAATTGGGGAATCTCTCTTAATATCAATGAGGGATTATGTGGGACGTCCCTTTCATGCACCAAATAGTATTGGCAAGGTGCCTCCCATTAACACAGGCAATGTGCTAAGGGGGGCATGTCTCATTGCAAAAGTAGTGAAATCCAAGTTGCAACACAAAAAGTTTCGTCGTGTGGAAGAGGCTCCCTTCACTACTGAAGAGAGAGGTAGAAAGTTACGAATGAAGGTTCACAAAGTGTAGCCAATAGTTGGTAATCATGTTTAATTGTCTCATTAGTTACCCCTTCCATTTTGTATTAAACTAGCTTGCTTACTTTAGATTTGTTTAACAGAAGAAGAAGAAGAAGTTTTGGCCCCTGAAGCAGGGGCCCCTACTGTAAAAGAAGAAGAGGCCCTGGCTGTAGAGGAGGAGACCCCTGTCATAGAGGAAGAGGCCTTTGCTACTGATGATATTTTTGCAGAGTGTGTCCCAGCACCTGAGGAGCATATGACGGTTGAAGATGCCACCACATTGTTGAGTTAGCTAGAAGGGGAAGGGCTACAATTTGATGCTGGTGAGTTTGAACATTTGCTTGATAGTGTGTTGATGGGTGATCCCTCTACTCTTACCCTTGAGGGTTTGCTGGGTAGGAGCTTTACATTGTTTTTATGCTATTTTTTAATTTGGCTTTCCTCTTCTTTGCTAAGTTAACATGATTTGTTGTGCAACGGACACTACTATTAAAGCCCCTGATTCTTTTCCTTTTATCCACCTCCAACCATGGACCGAGACCCCAGAAAAAATTACCTTTATGGAGGGGGTGGTTGATGACATGATTGACCACCTAAGGCAGATTGATCCCAAAATAGGTGTGTTCAAATTACAACATTGGGCTCTCTAGGTTATTATGTTTTTTACCATCATCCCATGACTAATGCTCTCTCATGTGTAATTGATAGCTTCCCATCTTAAGTAGGACCCCAGATAGGTAGTCGAGGTTGATGCTGTGCCTGAACTCCAACTAGAGGTAACTGAGGTGCCTTATGATGGATACAAGGAAACAAGAAAATGTGTGCTCTACTCAACACAATCATTGTGGTAGTGTGGGCGCATCAACGAGGACCTTTGGAAGTGGGTCCAAAATTTGGAAAAGAAGAAAGCTAGCCAAGAAATTGAGTTGGAGGATCTACGGTTAGGAAATGAATTTTTGATGGCTCGTGACACCTCTGATGGCAACTAGTGTGCGACTGTAATTGATTATGCAAGATACTGGTTAGCCGTACGGGGTAAGAATGAGGCCACTTGTGAGATTATTGAGCAACACTTGCAGATGGATTTATTGGCCCAGAAAAACCAAGACTGGAAGGATTATAGCGCCAAGGTGTACAAACGGGGGCAAACAAAGAAGAGTCATAAGCACATGTACAAAATGGAACATGCTGCCTACCGTCAAAAATACCAGGATGCTTCCATTGAGTTGCATACCGATAAGTTATTTCTTGATGTGATTGGTGCTACTAGGGTGTATGAAAAATTTATGCAACAGGTAGTGGTTAGTGGGTCTCCTAAAAGAGAAATGACCTTACCCTTTGGGGAGACCACTACCGCCACATTTTCTCTAGGGCCACCCACATGGATGACTATGGAGAAAGGGGAAACAAGCATTGATTTGGGGGAGGAAGATTGGGCCAACCTAACCAAGGAGGAGATTCTACAGCATCTAGCAGCTAGCATGGACAAGATACCCTCTGAGATGGATGTAGGCCCATCTTAGGTTAGCCATTCTTTATTGTATCATAGTCAATTTCATGAGAGATTTATTGTAATTTGATTCATTATTTTGTTTTATTTTATGCAGGATCCAAATGTAGGTGTGGATCCTAGTAGAACAAGAGATGAAGATGCTGGTGGAGACTTGTAGCGTGGTGGCAAAAGATTTTTTTTTTTGTATTTTATTTTTTTCTAAGCCTTATTGCATGGACTTTAAATTTAATGAAGAGTAAAAAGTAAAAAAATTATTGCATTTCTTTTGGTTAATATTTTATTAATGTGCTTAGGCCCCTTGTGGGCCCCTTGTGGGCCCCTTGTTCTAGTTTAGGGCCATTTTGGGCCCTTGCGATAGTTTAAGGCCATTTTGGGTCATTACGATAGTTTAAGGTCATTTCCAGCTACTGCAATGGTTTAAGGCCATTTCGGGCCATCGCAATGTAACTTGCAAGGGTTGGTTACCAATTTTAGGCCTTAGCGGCATGTGGCGATAGTTTAAGGCCATTCTGGGCCATGGAATAGTTTAGGGCCATTTTAGGTTGTGTAATAGTTTAAGGAGATTTCGGGCCATGGAAATGTAATTAATGCAAACAATGGTCATCATGCAAACAATGGACATAATGCAAATAGTGAACATAATGTGAAATCAAAAAGAACAAAAGCATTAAGGCCAAGCATTCATGGAAGTGAATTAGAGATAGTCTTTAATTATGCAATTTTTTCCTTACCCATTGTGCACTAGGCAAAGCCTCACATGTTAGGAAGCTTTGTGAACATGTGAACAAAGGCCATGTGAACCAAGCTTTGCGAACATGCGCACCAATAGAAACAGATGCTAACATGCGAACCAAGGCCTCACGATGTGCGTTAGAGGTCATCACTAAGTCATACAAGCTTAACATTATATATTTTTTCTTTAAATATTATTTAATTTTCAAGAGTGCGTCTAAGAAATATTGTCCATTATTTGGTTGTTTACTCATCTTTGCTTCTTCAATACGTCCTAAAAGGTGAATCTTTCATGAAGGAGTGGGTTTAGATTGAATGAAAATTTTTGTTGGCTCAACAGGTGGTGGTTGCGTGCTACCTGTAGCCTTTGATGATGAAGTCATGGACACGGCTGACAGAGGGGTGGGCTTAGGGGGGACTAATGTAGTGCACTCTCTAGCCAACCTATCCGCTAGACGCTCTTCACGTTTTCTCATATGGGAACGTTATGATGTGGTTCCTATCATTGGACCTTGGGCTGTAGGGGAAGCCGTATGCTTGGGCACCTTGATATAGAAAGTTTCTTTAGTTGTTGTGGTAGCAAGTGATGTAGTCTTAAGCACAAAAGGTGCAAAAATGTCTGAGGAGGGACTTTAATGAAAATTGGGATTTGTGACCTAGTTTTTGTTGATGTTTGAGGGTTGCAGAGAGGTACAAAAACCACAAATGGCTCATGTTGCATGTCTACTTTGTCATCAATGCCAATGCCATTGATAGTGTGACCTGCATTGTTAATGTTTAGAGGGTCTTTGTAGACATGCATCGATTGGTTTTCAGGTTGGACAGAATTACTCTCATCCAACACTAGCTTACCTTGATTGATCATTCATTGGATATCATCTTTTAGTGTGAAGAAATAGTCTGTGTCATGCCCACACACTTGATGATAATCATAGAAGCGTTCAAGTCTAAGGTTCTTAGGTACTGGTGGGTCATTAGGCGTAATCATAGAGGGGTCACGTAGGATTTCACAGTATCTTTGATGCCATTTAAGAGCCTCCTTTGACATCCATTTGTGTTGAATGTGCCCAGCTCCAAGCAATTATTTTAGAAGCTCATATGGCTTGATTGGTAAGGGAGTATACTTTGAACGATCCTTGTGCTGAAAGTTTGGCCTTGTTGAAGTTTGGGCAGTAGTTGCTAGGGGTGAAGGTTGGCTAGTGCTACTAGGGCTAGCCACTGTGTTAGTTGTAGCATGAGTTTTAGATGTCTTATCCTTCTATTTACCCTTGTTGGTTTCATGGGCTATAGCAACCACTATGGTTTTCATGGCCCTTCCTTTCTTCTTGTCCTTATTTGTGTATGCATTTTTATATGCTACATAGGTTGGATTCCTACTAGCTTCTGCCACATCTTGGATGCTCTTAGTTTGAGTGAACGCCTAGCTAAGGGAATGCAGGGCCAAGTAGTATAGCTTGGATTTAATAAAATCATTTAGCACACCTTTGGAAATGACCAGTAAATGGGCCTTGGTGATCAGTTCATGAATTTCATTTAGAGTGGTTCTTCATTGTTGTATGAACTTTTGCACAGGCTCCAGCGACTCTTGTTTACTACTCATAAGTTGATCCAAAGTGACTTCTGGCTTTAGGTTGTACTTAAACCAGGTCACAAATTGGCTTAATAGTTTTTCCAATGTTGATATTGAGGCACGGAGGAGCACATGGTACCAGTCTAAGGCTTTACCCTTTTAGGACATGGAAAATACACTGATGATGACATGAGGCCATGGTTTTAGCTGTAGGGATTCAAACTTGAACATGACTAGGTAGGAATTTGGGTCGCCCTCCCTATTGTATTTTGTGAAATGGGGTAGTTGCACCCTAAGAGGCAACGTTAGTGCAGGAACAATTGGACTAATTGGGTCATCCTGATAGAAGTCCATGACCTATATTGTTTCTAATCTAGAAGCTTTAAGCTATTTAATTTTTTCTGTAAGGGTCTGGATGAGCTGGAAAGCTTGGTCTAGGCCTAAGGGTGTCGTAGGGGGTTGTGGTGTTGCTGGAGTAGCCATCATTGGTGGCGTTGTTGGGGTAGCTACCAGTCCCATGGGGGGCACCATTGGGGAAGCTCCTATAAGTAGTGTTGGCTAGGTGGTTCACCACCCAGTGGGTGGTGCTATTGGAGCAGATACCATTGGTGGCACTGTAGGTTGGTTACCTGCCTAGTTGGTGGGGTGGCCCAAAACCCTGTGTTTGGCTACACCACATGTGGAACTTGATATGCTTAGGGCTACACGTAGTGTGAAATTTGAGATAGTTGGATGGTAGGAAAAGTAGTCATTGCTGTCCACCATGTGGTTGAGGTTGGGCCTACTACTGGTGGTGGGACAAGTGTAGATAAGGGGATAGAAGTAGAACCCATGTGTAGTTGTGAGGTAGGCATAGTGTGCATGTATGGCAATCTAGACGTCATAGAAATTGAGTGCGGTACATGGATAGACTCAAAAGGAAGGGTAACTGGGAATGAAGTTGAAGGGCCTACGTGCTGATACGTTGAAAATATTGCATGACTACACATCAATGAAGAGAGTTTGGGTTGAGGTAGTGTCATGGCATTAGCGAAGGAGGCAGAAGATAGGATTTGGTATGATTGAAGGATAGAGGTGGAAGGGATAGCCGTGGTGTAGATCAGGCCACCACCTTCAAAATGGGAGTTCAACTCTTATTGCCCATCTTGGAATGGTTCCTCATAAGGGGACACCGTGTCTTGTTCTTTTGACCTACTTAATCACATCAATTGGTTTAACACCCATTGATATGCTTCGGTTAGTGGGATGGTGGCATCAAGAGTAAGAATGAACTCCCTCTCGTTCCGATGGATGAACTCAAAGTTACGTTTCTCTTCGAATTCTTGATAGTCCAAATGTATATTCACCTGAATTTTTGCACACAAAAAATTGTATTGCTCTTTGTCTTGGAGCAAACGTTTAGGAGATTACTATCACAATCTAAGGGACTACCTTAGTACCGGTGGTGGGCTGGGTGATCACTCAGAATCTATCATGGGTGGAACAAAGTGGGGCACCTCTAAACTCAAAGTAGGAACTGCAGTGGTAATAGGATTCATTTTATTTTATGAAATAGGTAGAAATAGGAAATATACGTGTGAGAAATAGTTGCAAATAGTGTATTTTTACACTAAGAAGTTGTAGTTGAAAACTATAAGAGGGGTAGGTTGATACTGGGTAACGCTTGAAAGTGTTGGAAATCAGTTTTCTTCACTATTATGCCTACTACACTAAGTAGGACTACTATGTTGAGAAGGTTGCTATGCTACACAGGACGAAGGTAGCATAATAGAGTGGATAGCATATCCTGGTGGGTAGCGTAGCATAGTAGAGGGTGTGATGTAGTAGGCAACGTAACCTAGTAGATGGTGCAACACAGTAAATGGTGCAACACAGTAGGCAGTGTAACATAGTAGACAGTTTTTGGGGCTTTTGTCCCACAGGGTTTCAAAGGAACCATCAACTGAGGCCGATCTATATCAACCGGTGCATGGACAACCATAGGGGTGTCATGTCTATGCTAGCTGGGTGCTAGTAGCAGGGTACAGAATGCATGTAGGACTACGCATGAAGCAAAGAAGGAGCACAATGGTTTAGGCACTCCTTCTAGCACCAAAAATTGTAATGTCCGAAAACATTGATGGCTGGAACACTGAGAGGTTACCAGACATATAGCCTAACCCCAGATCTATGCGAGGGTTGTGTTGGAGAAAATAGAAATGGGGCACCCTGAATGGTCTAGTCAATCAGATAGGGACTTACACGGTGTACAATAACCTTTTGTGAATGGTGGTTTTAAAATGTTACGTGTGGAGATTAAGGGAAAAAAAACCATAGCACACAAAATAGTAAAAGCATAATAGAGTATATAGTCGAGCAATAAACATGAATTGATAGACAATGATGAAAAATATAGTGAAATGAAATGAAATAAGCTTAAGTGAGAGAATGCACTACCCCAAGATCAGGGGATTTGATCTTTGTTTGGCTGAAGAAGGTGTACAAGTTGTGTGCAGTACTGTATAGGCACAGGTTACAATGTAATAGTATGGTCATAGCCGTTAAACTGCTACTAATGGCCTGCTAACCAGAGTTGATAAACGGGTGCTTGGTAGGCTAAGAGAGATCTGGGAAGTGCTACTGCTAGGGTTTGTTGTTCCTCAACCTTCTTGTCAATCTCCTTGCCAAAGCTAATCACCACAAAGCTAAATGCCAAAATGCCAATCTCCAATCACAAGAAAGTCAAGTCAAAAAGCTAACCTTCAAAAGCCAACCCATTGAACATTGTTCGTTAGGGTATTTATGGGGCCAGGAGTGGGAGAGACACGTGGTTTGGATGCCATGTGTCCTAGGTCCCAAATGGTGCAAATTGTGAATGTGCCATACTGGTGTGTAGTGCTATGCTAGTGTTACGCTGATGTGCTATGTTGCAATGTTACGCTAGACGTGAAACCTGCTAAGCTGTGACCATACCATTCAAATTGCATGTGCCAAAATCTAGGGGACTACCATGTTTTTTGCAAAAAATGCTAACAAATGCAAAGTGGAGCCTATGCTCTAGGAATACATCTTCCTTGCTCTTGCGAGCAAGGTCAAGCATAGGAGCAACTTTGGGAATTAATAGGGGGTGCAAAATAAAGCAAACTGTTGATGTTGTTTGTCAAGGAGATGTGGGAATAGAAATGATCATCGCCAACAAGTTCTAGAGCTACTGAAGATGTTTTGATGCTTCTTTGCAAGTGTTACACTATCTACACTACTCAGTGTAGCAGAGTAGTGCGAATGTCCATACACTACGTTGTGCTACGCTATGTAGTGTAACAAATAGTTTTGAGACAAATCTTGCTTGAAAATCAAAAATACCCCTCTGAGGCCTAGCTAGACAAGTAACTTTAGTAATTGGCAACCTTTCTTTCGATGTTAAAAGGTCCTAGGACTTGCAGATTTCATCCTTTGGACACTTTTGGGATTTGTGTCCTTGTTATGCTATGCTATGTTGTGCAGTGTAGCATAGCATAGCAGCCAATGTGACATGAATCCTTGCTTAGTTTATAATACCTTGTCAAGAAACTTTGCTTGGGACCCAAGGGTAAAGTGGGACAGGTCGTCTTCGAGGTCGAAGCATGGCCAAGTGCAAACCTTTTGCTAGGGAAACTTGATAGAGGACCTTTGTGCATTCTGACCTTGCTACGGTATGCTATGATGTGTAGCGTAGCATCTAGTTTGGCCTAAATTTTAACTCACTTTGCAACTGTTTTGTCATGGGATGTCAATCATGTCCTGGAGTGGTAGTAGAACAAGAACTTTTGATGGTCTAGGCATGGGAAATTATGTTTACTTCATCAAAGCAATCTGAGAGGAAGTATTGCCACATTAGAACCCTGCTACACTGTTTAGCGTAGCACAACACAACATTCAAATGGAAATGATTTCAATGAAATCTACCACATTTTTTTGTGTCATGTCAATCATGCTTCAAGGATGAAGTGGAGAAGGTATCCTAGAGGGTGAAATCATTGTCAACTGCGTCTTTGGTACCTGATCAAGCTCCACATGGCCTGCTACATTGTGCAGTGTAGCATAGCATAGTAGGTCTCACAATTACAAAACTTGCTAAACTATTTAGTCCATCCTAAACACTTTTAGAAACTCCTAGCATGGTCCCTAGGTAGACTGTTAACCGGGTCATGTGTCAAGCTGGGAGAGCTAGACAGTAGCAAGTCTATTAGCCCAAGAGATAGAAAATTTTCCAAACTATTTGGTCAACTCCTAGTACCTCTTTTGTGTAAACTAGCCTTATGGCTAGGTGCTGTGTTGACTGTGTTGCAGAGGATGGTAGGCAGGCTAGGAAGCAGCTTCATAGGCATTAGGATTTCTGGGGTGCCATGTTGTTTGCGTGGTCCAGCATGATACTGTGCTTACAAAGATCCTTGGCCAAATTTTAGGATTGCACTAAATCATCAGAGTTCTGAAATTGATGGTGTTTCAACCACATCATTCTAGCAATAGGCTACACCTCCCTTTTTTGTAAAGTTTTTTGATAGTGATGAGAGTGGTTACTCTAGCGGCTACTCTAGTAGTTATTTTAATTATTAGAGCAGTTACTCTAATAGTTACTCTAGCAGTTATTCTAATTATTAGAGTGGTTACTCTAGTGGTTATGCTAGCAGTTGTTCTAATTATTAGAGTGGTTACTCTAGCAATTACTTTAGCAGTTATTCTAATTATTAGAGCAGTTACTCTAATTATTAGAGTAGTTTCTCCCAAGTCCATAAATATAGTGCCCAAGTGCACAATTGGGGAGAAGTCTTTTAGCAGTCAAGTAGCAAAAATCTTGTAGTTTGTTTGAAAGTTAGAGTATTTCCCAAGTGCCCACAGCAGGAGGTCTAAGTGTGGATGAATCTTTATTCGAGCATTGTGTACCTGAGCACTTGAGATTTGTTTTCTTACGCATTTATTTTATTTTATTTTCTTATGCATTTATTTTATTTTATTTTATTTTATGCACTTTAGATTTTTGTTATTAGCACAGCAATTCATTTTGATCAATTAAGAAAATCATTAAATTACACAAGCACGATCACTTTGAGCATGCGTGTAATGCTTGGTAACCTAATAACAATTAGCGTTTGGTAATCCCAACAGTGTTGCACTAGTTTAGGATGTGTATGACAAGTTGGAATGGATGCTGGTGTTAGGATTAGTTAGAACTTAGTTAATGAGTAGTTCAGTTAAATTAGTCACTTAGTTACCTCTCTCCTTCCCTACTAGCGTAGGACATAAAAACACAAAAGATATAAAAATCATATGCCTCAAGCTCACTAAACCATACAATCGTGGCATACAGGTAAGCTTGGGAAGACAATGATCAACCAACCCATCCTTACCCCACAAGGGTGCATAAGCACTTAGTCTTTGGAATTCGACCAGATCATGCATGAAACACTCGTATTCATATGGTTGAGTGTAGGGGTGCCTCGTCGCTCATCATTGGCATCGTTGCGAGGGACTTAGTCATTTGTGCGCTAACTAGAACATAGGAAATCATTCACATCGTTGGAATGAACCCTTAGGTTTGATTGAGAAAATAATAAACAAGAATACATTGCACACTAAATAGACAAGTTTGTCTCCTTCTTCGTATGAAAGTGCCTCATCGTTTAAATTTGAAATAGGAAACAATTGGTGGCATAATATACATGACATTGATCCACCAATCCTTCAACAAGTTCAAGTGGTATATATTCATCTTGATGAGTATATACTAGACTTTACCTTTATCCTCCATCAAAATGAACAACTGCATTGGCGAGACTTAGAGGGTAACATAGTGTTACCTCCCAATCATTCAGTCCCAAGGATGCTTCTTCATGCTCTCACACGAATTGGCATGTTGCACTTACATGTAGAAGATGTTGTGTAAGACAATGAATTGAGAGAATACTATTCCACAGAGGCACAACGTTAAAGGGACTTGCAACAAGAGAGACATCATAATTATTTGAAGGGTAAGTGGTCCTAGGATGCCCCACATATCTTAAACAAAAATGAGGATGGTGAACCTACCTCAAGTAGTCGCCCACATAACGATGTTTCTCCCCTTCACTTTGGCCAAGGGGTTTGAAAAAGGAACACGAACTCATGATAAATTTGGACATTCTGATCGCAATCGTGATTGGGGCTAAGACCGCAAAAGAGAAGGTAGCAGACACAGTCATGGTGATAGTTCTCTTCTTCTTCACCTTCATTATCTCCTTCAATATCTGGATGTGGTCATAAAGAAAAAGACCATGGGGATAAAGGTAGAAAAAGTGGAAGTCATAGACAAGACAACCAGGAAAGGGGACGAGGGCACTCTAGAGAGTCACAACATAGAAGAAGGGAGAGTAGGGAACAATGTAGGCATCATAGATGCCATGGAAGAGATGATCACGATGAACCCCTACTCACTACTCAAAGTATGTTAGGCATAACTAAGGCTGTTAGAATTCCAATAAGGCACCAAAAAGATAGCAGGATCAAGAGATTAGATATGAACAACATCCCATGATTTGAAGAAGGAGACAACATTGATCCTCAAAATCATTTACAAGCATTCCATGATGCGTGTGCCTTACAGGACATAGAGAACCAATGGAAAAAACATAAGTTGTTCCCATGAACATTAGTTAAAGAAGTGAAAAGATGGTACTAGTCTTTAGAACTAAAATCCATTCATAGGTGGAGTACTATGTTGGAATTATTTAATGATAAGTACCAAATGTACTCCCGAGTGTCTAACTTGCGAAAGAAAATTCAAGGCTGGAAACAAGGAGGGCATGAACCCTTGGATGCTACCATGGGCCAATACTATGCACTATTACATCGTTGTCCTAGCCATGGTTATTTGCAAAGGGATCAACTGTGCCATCTCATGGATGGGCTTAGGCGTGTAATGAGAAGAACCCTTGGGACTTATGACCAAGGGATATCATCAAATTCAAAGACTATTGGAGCAAGTTGCTAAGGAAGAAGGTGAGCTACGGAAGAGAGAAAGTGTAAAAGAGTATAATCAAGATCCTTGCCTTCAGAAGAGGAGAGTAAAATTTTGTGAGGATGAAGAAGAGTTGCCACTTGAAGAGATGGTGAATAAGAAAACTTTGCCTATCCAAAAGATGACATCAAAAGTTTCGACAAAGGTAGACCACATGTGGGATTTCCTAGACAATAGATTTCAAACTGTTCTTAAAATAGTAGAGGAGTTTAGAGAGTAAGGTAGTGAGAAAAGAAAATAGAAAGAGGCTAAACATGCATGCAACAAGGGTAAGGGTAAAGTTTCCATCATTGAAGAGGTTGTGGATTCAGAAACAGACAATGATATTGGATGTGAGATATGTTAATATGACCATCCTAAAGGATGTTGCCCTGTAATCTCACATCTGTAGGAGTCTGGGGTGTATGCACTCAACCCATGATTAAACAAAAGGAAAACACCCCAAAGGTTACCTTATCCTCAAGGTAACCCAAGGTAGTTCCACCAACCCTTAACATATTATTCGAGTGGAACTCCACTGCAACCAATTGAGCAATATCAACAATGGCAGCACCCACAATCATGGAGATTGCCACCACCAAAACAATAGTATCCTTATGGGAAACCTGACCCATATGGATATTATGTGCAACAGCCAATCTCCCCATGTGACTCTACTGGTCATGTCACTCCTCAACCTCACTACCAAGCCCATGATTATTATGGGACTCCCTCTTCTAGAGGCGATATTCTACAAGTATATCATCCTTCCAATTTGACCACATCTCTTCCACCAATAGCACCACTACCACTTGCTCCCACGATGCAAGGTGAAATCCCTACCCAACCGCAACAACATAACGCCACGAGAGATGTTAACTCTCAACCTACTATTGGTTCCAACAACCACATAAAGAAAAGACTTTTCTTTAGAGCCAAGAATCCAACCAAGCCCTTGCAATCACAAGTGGCTGATTCCTTAGATGCCTCAATATCAATCAAAACTTAGGAGCCCCCTTCAACCCAATCACCACACTCAACACATACAATTATGCTAATACATGCTATCACCAATTGGATCAAACCTGGCCTTCTTCCTAGGAAATTCTCTAATCCTGGGAGTTCTCTGATATACTTACAGATTGCAAGAAATACGCTATGCAAGACTCTTTTGGATTTAGGTTCTAGTGTCAACTTGATTTCTCAAGAAATGTAGAAGGCCTGGAACCTACCTCCATTGAAAAAGAGTAACATCCATCTAGAGTTGGCCAACTAGTCTATCACTATCCCATTGGGACTGGTGGAAGATATTATTACCACTATTTGTGGGTGGTCGTACCTAGCTAACTTCCTAGTGATTCAGGTAAACAATGGTAATGGGGACTTCCCAATCATAATGGGAAGAGCATGGCTAAGCACCATCGGTGCACACTTAGGAATCCACAATCTTTCCATAGAAATATCAAAGGAAAATACATTTAGAAAGATTGAAAAGAAGAAAGTTCTATGCATCACATACAGTGACATAGGGTGTAATTGCTTGCAGAGGTCATGGTTTGTGCAAAGTTTAGCATTTCCTACATGCAATCAGTGTGCACAAGTGATCAACATACAAAGATGCCTGTATGCAACAGCCACACAACAGGAAGACACCCAGTGGTTGATAACTAATTAAGAAAGTAGTTCACTGATATGCATGGAACCAACTGAGGGTTTGACTTATGCTTACATCAATAGCATAGATGCATTAGAGAAAGTCCACTGCCAACTTCCAAGTCTTAACCTTGAAAATATAAATTGGGGGAAGTTGGAAATCCTTGAGAAATTTAAGTAGGAGCCACTCGAGTAGAAACCATTGCCCACTGGTATGGAATACACATTCCTTAAAAATGAAAAACTAGTAATTATCAATGCTAAGCTTGCTCCTCAATAGAAAGAAGAACTGTTGAAGGTAATAAATAAATGGTCAGAGGCTTTCGCTTGGTTATATCCTAAATTAATTGGAATAGATCCTAGGATATGCCAACATAGAATTGACACTGACACCACCATGAAGCCTTGAAGACAATCACAGAGATGATTGAACCCTAAGCTGAACCAAGTAGTTAAGGAAGAAATCAAACAACTTCTCAAGGTTGGGTTCATATATCCCATTGCTAATAGGAAATTGGTTAACCCCTTAGTTATTGTGCCTAAAAAGGGAGGCAAATGGAGGGTGTGCATAGATTTCAGGCTACTAAATATCACAACATTCAAAGATCACTTTCCATTGCCATTTGTTGACCAAGTCTTAGACACCATCACAAGGCATCGCTATTATAGTTTTCTTGATGGATATAGCAGATATAACCAAATAAAAATAGCCCTAGAAGACCAGGCCAAGACTATATTCACCAGTCCTTGGGGAATGTTTGCATATAAAAAGATGATGTTTGGCTTGTGCAATTTCCCTGCAACATTTCAACGACTAGTTCTAAGAATATTCCAATAGCAAATAGGGAATGGCATGGAGGTCTTTATGGATGACTTCTCCACTTATGGAGTAAACTTTGATCAAGCCTTGGACTGGTTGAAGTAAGTGTTAAAAATATGTGTAGAAACCAATTTGAGGCTCAACTAGTAGAAAAGCCATTTAATGGTCTAAGAAGGCATAGTACTAGGGTACAAAATCTCACACACAAGGATAGAGGTAGACCCCAAGAAAATGAAAATTATCCATGGAATTACCTATCAACTAGAAACTGTCAAAGATATTTGGTCATTCCTTGGACATACTGGCTACTATAGGAGATTTATTGATAAATTTTTAAAGGTTTCCAAACCATTAGTGGAATTAATGAAAAAGGATGTACCTTTCGAGTGGACCAGGGAATGTGAATTAGCTTTTCAAACTCTGAAAGAAAAGATAGTAGAAACACCCATTCTACAAGCTCCTAACTAGTCCAAACCATTCCATATCATGACTGACATATCCAACTATGCTTTAGAAGTCGTACTTACATAGTTAGATGACTAGAAGTGTCCTTATTACATCCACTATGCAAGTAGAAGTATCATTGGTGCACAACTTAACTACACTACCATAGAGAAAGAATTAATGGCTGTAGTGTTTCACTAGAAAAGTTTAGACACTATGTATTGGGATATAAAGTATATATACATATAGATCATAGTGCAATCTAGTTCCTCATGAATAAGCCAATGGTAAGCCCTTGTATCATACGATGGCTTGTAATATTACAAGAGTTTGATTTTACAATGATCGATCGCAAGGGCATCAAGAATGTAGTTGCTAATTATTTATCTTGGTTGCAATGGGACAATAAAGAGGATGAGTATCTAATTTCTGATCATTTCCCTAATGAATTCCTCTTTGCTGGTGTAGTGAATAATCAATCATCCATAGAGAAAAATTGGTACAGTAGCATTCTTACCTTTCTCCTCACCAAAAAAACACCACAACAGTTGAACCTTAAGAAGAAACAACAGTTTCTTCACCAAGCTAAGTACCTTATGGAGATCAATGGGTAACTTTACAAAGTGTGTCCCAATGACTTGGTTTGATGGTATGTTCCTGATATAGATCAATTGCAAGTTCTCCAAGAAACTCATGAGGGTCCTTGTGGGGGTCATTACACTAGGAGATGAATGACCATCAAGATCCTGCTTGTAGGATATTATTGGCCTACATTATTTTTGGATGCCCATTATTTTGTCCAATCTTGTGAGCACTGTCAATGTGATGGGGGAATAACTACTAGAATGGAGGGTTTGCAATGATGGATTCAACCTTTAGAACCCTTCGACATTTGGGGAATTACACCAATGTCCAATGGAAAAGCTTATATTATTATTGTTTTTGATTACCTAATAAAATGGGCAGAAGCAGCTGCTGTTAAGGATTGTACATCATCTATAACTGCACGATTTGTTCAATAAAAAATCATAAATAGGTTTTGTGTGTTGCATGCACTTATTTTAGACAATGGTATGCATTTCACAGGTGAAACTTTTTGAAATTTAATGTAATGCTTAGGGGTTGAACACAAATTGAAAACACCATACCACCCCCAAGCGAATAGTCAAGCTGAAGTCACCAATAGGGAGATTACAAAAATATTGACAAGAACTATTAGTAAGTTTAGGCGAGACTAGAGCACTAAACTGAATTATGCTCTTTGGGCATCCCGCTCCACATGAAAATGCCCTACAGGATACTTCATGATGAGTTAGTGTATGGTAAATTACCAATGCTTCCCATTCAAACTGAGCTCCATACACTATCCATGGCATGTGACCTCAACCTTGACCTTGACCTAGCACAGAAAAAATGGTTAGTAACCCTTAGTTTTCTAGATAAAAATCGAGTAGCTACCCTGTCATCTAATGAATTGCACAAGGCATTTAATAAGAAACATCATGACCTAAGGATTAGGAAAGCTAAATATCAACTGGGAGATAAGGTTCTCTACTGGAATCCCACATATGTGCCATAATTTACTAAATTTCAAACACTATTGGAAGGACCTTATATTATTTATGCAGCTTTTCCTTTAGGGGCCATGACAATATACAAACCTGAGAGCCTAAACAAGAAATTGTTGGTCAACGTGCAACAAACCAAACCTTTTCATGAGCTTAGAATAGCTAGTACACATGCTACCTCTGTTAGTGGACAACCTTGGTTACTATTTTGGATCTCCTCCTTCCAACTTAGTCATGGGGGAGGTGGCCACCTATGCTAATCATTCTAGGCTCTCAGTTCTTTTTGAATTTTTGTTTTACATATTTTTTTGTTTTACACATTTTTCCAACTTTTCTTTTACACCATCGTTCATATTTTTACTATTTTTTTGATTGCTTAATTTACTTTTATTTGTCATCCAATAAGTGCTCATGATGATGGATTGAATTATATCATATTGATTGCTAATGTTTGATTTTTACCTTTAAATGGAGATGCTAATATTAAGGTAGGGTTCTTTTGGTAAAATAGGCAATGAGTCCACATCGTCCACTCATCCATACAACTCTATGGTCTCCTTTGGCTTGGAACTATACAATCCCCTTTTTCTAAGTAAACTTGTTAATGAATTGGTGGTTGGGTATTTTCCAAACCAAGGAAAGACTCAAAGGATGAAAAGGGTGTGACTTCAAGGGGATTTGATGCATTGGTTCTAACTATGCTCTTAAGTGCTTGGGTGCTTTTTCTTGGGTTTTTCGCCATTCTGACACTGTTCAAATATCAGGAAGCTAAGTGAATAAAAATAAGTCTTTTCATGGTGTGGGTCTCATGCATAAAAATCAAAGAGAGAGAGAGAAAAAAAAGGAAAAAGGTGAGAATTAAAAGCACACCCCTTAGACATAATAAAGCAACATGGGCTACAAGCACTGGTTATGGCACTAGAAAGACATGCTACACATGCCTGAAGGTTCACTTTAACTAAGGTCCTTTCTTGCTTCCTGCTTCTCCATCTCACTCTCCTTGGGATGGTGGTCACTCTTTGTGGAAGCATTGTTGTTGTCTCAAGAGGATGGATTGGCCAAGTGTATTGATGTGAGGTCACTGAATATGGTTGGTTTGAGTCTAGATTTGGGATGATTTCTACTCAGTTATCTTAACCATGAAATACACAAGGGGCTTTACACAACTTTGTTCTTGGGATTCCATTCCATTTTCTCTTCTCCATATTTCTTCCCATTTCCACCTCATTGCCAATTTTATCATTAGTCCATTTTGGGTTGATGCATTTTTTTTCTTTGGTGAATTCTTGTGGGTAAGTTTTTAACTCTTGCTTCCAAATGACATTCCTAGAGCCTACAGACTCTTTAGTTTGTAGGTTTGTTAGGTCATAAAGGGCATGAGCCTACTTTGGGGAGGACCCATTGACATTTCTTTTTTGTGCAATTGTTAAGTTATTTCCCTTAAACATTTCTTGCAATCAATCATTTCTTGTTTCATCCCCATCCATGACATCCATTTTATTTGCGTTGCCATTAATATTTTTCATTTTTCTTATTCCTCATGTTTTTCCATCTTATAGCTACTAGAGGTTTGCTCTTAGTTGTGGGGGCCTTGGCACAAATTTTTTAATTTTTTCCATGTTACTAATTACCTAACCCATACATTTTGGGTAATTTCTAGTGATAAATCTTCGAACTAGTTTCTGCCATAACTACAACTCAGCCAATGCACTTCATATTGAGGCAAGGTCTCAACTGCATTGTGGATTATGTATCCTTGCTCATTTGTAACTGTGTTGTGTGTGTAGATTCAGATCATACAAACAATGGACTGTGCTTGGAGGAAGCACTTAGGATGGATCGAAATTGGAGCATTTATGAAACGAGCAAGTTTGTTGGCATGGCTATGGATAAACAATGGAAGGTGCAATCTCGACATTGGCAAAAATACACTCCATCTTCTTTCTCTCTCTCTTTTTCTCTTCAAGCTACCAAATAAAGGCTTGGATGCCATTTATGTACGATTGTTCACCACAATGGTCATGAACACTAATGTTGTAATATGCTTCTTGATCCGTTCACTGGGCATGTTGAGTTTTTCATCCCATTTCACCGTCAGTTTTCAATTAGTCAATAATCCCATACCTTCCCAATATTTTGTAAGGAACTCGAGGATGAGTTTTCATTCAGTCGTGGGGGTATGATGAGAGCGGTTACTCTAGCGGTTAATCTAGTAGCTATTTTAATTATTAGAGCAATTACTCTAGCAGTTACTCTAGTAGTTATTATAATTATTAGAGCAGCTACTCTAACGGTTAGTCTAGCAGTTACTCTAATTATTAGTGTGGTTACTCTAGCGGTTATGTTAGCAATTATTGTAATTATTAGAGTGGGTAATCTAGCGATGAATTTAGCAATTATTCTAGTTATTAGAGCAGTCACTCTAATTATTAGAGTAGTTTCTCCCAAATCTATAAATACAGTGACCAGGCACATAATTGGGGAGAAGTCTTTTAGCAATCAAGTAGCAAAACTCTTGTAGTTTGTTTGAAAGTTAGAGTATTTTCCAAGTGCCCATAGCAGGAGGTCTAAGTGTGGACAAATCTTTATTCTAGCATTATGTACTTGAGCACACCTTGTGTATGGCAATAAAGATGAGCTCTTTGATTCATCCTTGTAGCACTTGAGATTTTTTTTCTTACGTATTTATTTTATTTTATTTTATTTTATGCACTTTACATTTCTATTATTAGCACAACAATTCATTTTGATCAATTAACCAAATCGTTAAATTACATAAGCATGGCCACTTTGAGCATGCGTGTAAAACTTGGTAACCCAATAATGATTAGCGTTTGGTAATCCCAACAGTGTTGCACTAGTTCAGGATGTGTATGGAAAGTGGGAATGGATGCTGGTGTTAGGATTAGTTAGAACTTAGTTAATGAGTAGTTAAGTTAAATTAGTCACTTAGTTACCTCTCTCCTTCCCTACTAGCGTAGGACATAAAGACATAAAATTTAGAAAAATCATATGCCTCAAGCTTACTTAACCATAAAATCATGACATACAGGTAAGCTTGGGAAGACAATGATGAACCAACCCATCCTTGTTCCAAAAGGGTGCATAACCACTTAGTCCTTGGAATTCAACTGGTTCATGTGTGAAACACTCGTATTCATATGGTTGATCATAGGGGTACCTCTCTGCTCATCAGATAGCCATAGAAAGGATAGTGTCTTCATATGTTTCTCATTTTCATTGAAATGTTTTTCAATCTCTATGAAAATAAATTGTGACAAGTTGACTAGGAATTTCTCACTCAAAGATACACATGCTTTGGTAGAGAAGGTTATGATCTTGTTGGTTCTCACCATTGGATTAATCTAATATTTCAAAATTTTGAAGTATGCATGCTCCACTTTGATGAGGGTAGCATACTCCTTGCAATCCATTCCGCAACAATGTTGAATCCATTCCTTTCTAGCCTTTAGATCCATTTGGGGATGGATATCTCTACCAACTTTATCCTAGTGTTAGGTAAACTAAGAGATTTTGCTATGGCCTCAACCAGGTAGGAGATGGTGATGTCCTTTATTTTAATAGAAGCATCTTCTTGTTAGTTGTTCCAAAAAGTAGATTTTTCCCATGCATAATTTCCAATTGTTGGAAAGAATGGACCATAGTGGAGATCCTTGGAGTTGTGTTTAAATCTCTTATACTACAAGCTCTAGGAATGAGTTGTGTTCAAATAGAGGTAATTAGAGCACATGAGATGCATTTTTAGAGGATATTTCGATGTCAAATTAGAGTAAAAACTAGATTTTTTAAGGCTATTGAGATGATTAAGTATGCAATTAGCCTATGGTTAGGGAAGCTAAGTTAAGGTTAACCAAAAGAGATACAAGTGAATCCTCTCCAAAGTAGGCACATGCTTAATATGCCATTGCATAATCTCATCACAAGGAGTCCATAGGTAACTAGGATGATGAATGATTATTTCAAGTTAAGTTTGATAATCATATGAGGGATTTTCTTAGGATTATGCAAGCTAGAAAATAAAACTATCAATTTACCATTATATGGGATAGTGAGATGATAGAAGATGAAGTGAATGATAGAGAAATACTAATGGGTAGGTAATCTACATCCTAGTCACACAAGATTCTTGGTGACGTATGTGATTAAGATGATCCAATTCTGGTCTATTCCAAGTCTATACCAAGTCAATTTAGATTACAGTAACCTTGCATTAATATATTCCTCATCTTTTACCATCTAGAGCCTATGAGAACTTGAAAGGACAACCATCACTCTAAGAGAAGAAGAATAGAGAAGAAGGAAGTAGGTAGGACCTTAGTTAGAGGGATGACTTTAGGGATAGGTAACATGTCTTTTTAGCCACATAACTGGTGCTTGTAGTCCATGAAATGGTCTAAGGAGTGTGATTTGAATTTATATTATTGTTGGTTGTTTTCTTATGGAACTCACACCATGCAAATACATGATTCCTTTTATGGTCAATAGTAGAAGTGATTATATACTAATAAGAAATCATAGAACTTAACAAGGAAGTTGAGAAAATAATAAAATAAATCTCCTTGATGTCACATCCTTTTCCATTCCCACTTGATCCTTTCCTAGTTCGTTGGGTAACAAGATCACATGTTACTTTTAGTTTAAATGTAAAGAACCTTCATGGTCCCATTATGTAGAGTCCTCATGGAACAATTGGAATGGGAAGATTGTGTTAACTCATTACTTAATACCATTAGAGAACTAATAGACTATTAGTAGAGAACATTATCCAAGGAAAAAATTGGTCTTTTGGTAATTAATCAAAATTTTGATAGCTGTATCTAATAATTATCAAAAAAATTTCGTAGTAATTGGAAAGTTGAGATTTCTAATAAAACAAAATGAAAATGGTAATAAAAAGTCAAAAGAATAATAAATAACGAATGAAAAGGAAAATATAAAAATAATTAATAAAATATCAAGAAATTGAAAAACATGTAAAGAATGTTGTAAAACAAAAAGAATAAGATCATTTATCCTTGTCAAGATTTATTGTTGATGGATATCACCCCCATGACTAATTTGGAAGGAGGAGATTCAAAAAATAGAGCATGCTTATTCTTGATTAGAGGTGTTAGTATATTCAGTGGTTATTTGGGATTCCAGAAATGGCTTAAGTTGCTAAACATTGACTAACATGTGATTTTGAGGGCTTGTTAGTTGGTAAAATATCATAGTCCTAGAAGGAAAAGTTGAATGTATAATGTATGATTCTTTCCATGATATCTGGAACTTAGTTCGTTAAGGCACATGCATGGGATTCCAATAGAGAACCTTGTCTTCTAGTTTGAACGTAAATTTTCTTATTTGTGCAAAATGATATTGTTTATTATGTGTCTTGTGCACTTCATTCATCATTAGTGCTACTCTTTAGTTTCATTTAGCACATTAATTTTCATGAGTCATTATTTTTTTGCTAGGTTAATGTTTATGTCAAGTTCATAAGTACTTGTAAGTGTATAAAGTTTAGTTTAAATTAGATGTTTTGGTAACTTTATGTACACTAACTCATAGGGATAGTAGCCTATAAAAAGTTTCCATGTTAAGCGCTATGCCCAAAGAGCATCGTTGAGTTTGGTACTTCAATCTTTGCTATATATTTAGATGCTTTGTGTTATGATTCTTATTATTTTCAAATTGGTACTCTTTGCTTGATTGTTGGCTTAATGGTGATAAGGTGTTGTGAGTTTGTGCTATACCCCTAAGCATTGCATTAACTTGTGAATAATAGAACTTGTAAAATGTGTTCCATTATTTGAAATTAGTGCTTTCAACATACCAAACCTATTTATCACTTGTTATTGAGAATATCAAGCTACCATGATAGATGTATAATTAGATATGGTTGTAGCTTTAGCTTTCTTGGTATAATCGTTAATCTCAACAATCATGTAGGCTTTTCCATTGGACATGAAAGTGATGGATCCCATAAAGTCAATATCTAAAAGGTTGAAAGGCTTTAGTGGTTGAATCCACTATTGGATTTTTTTTATTTGGGTGATCATTCCTTCTTCTTGTCGGCACTTTTCATGCAAACGTGAGATATGGTGACTAATCAGTGGCGAGGAACCCCCTATGTCCAACCATATGAATCATAAGTGTTCATCCACAATCTAGTCAAATTTCATGAATTGGACTAGTTGTGCATCTAGATCGTTATGTCTTGATTGCAGTTCGCTACCTTCCCACTTGGACTAATGGTAGCTTTTTCATGTATGGTTTAGTCCAAAGCAAGCATATGATAATTGATGTTATTGACCTTATGCTACTCCTAATGATAATGAATAAATCAATTAATTTAGCAAAGTAACAATGGAAAATAAAGTCTTAACTAGCCTATGGATGATAAGTATCAATTCCTAGCTTGCCATACATTTCCTAAACCCATGTATCCACTACTAGAATTACCAAGTGCTATGTTAGTAGGTGAACCAAGAAATAATGCTGCTGGGGTTATATGTGTTTACACTCAAAACTAATCATGCTCATTCCACAAATTCATTAATATGCATGGAAACGTAACTATTTACTAACTACTTGAAAAGTAAATAGCATGGAAAGTAAATCTAATCTAATTCAAAGTTCTGCAATGAAGAAGAATCAATCTTGATCTTATTGCCATTACTGGAATGTGTTCAGGTACATTGCCACTCAAATAAGACTCCATACAACTGACTCAGATCCACTCTATAGGCACTCACTAACTGTTCTGTAAGATTATGGAATAAAACTGCAAGAGTTCAACTACTCTATTGACTAACTTATGCCCAAAGCACGTGTCCAAGTATTATATTTATAGGCTTGCACACATTCCCCAATATCTGATATCTGATAACGTAGCATGGGATTCAATATCACATATACGATATTGACTATCTGATATTAGAGCCAAGATATTAAAGCCAATAGAAGCCAAGATATTAGGGCTAAGATATTATGGCTAAGATATCAAAGCTAAGATATCGAGGCTAAGATATTAGAGCTAAGACATCGGGGCTCTGATATCTTAGCTGATCAAAAATTGACTTTTTGTTAGATATCCTAGCCAACTAATGATTTATTAGTGAGCATCCTTGAAGATTATTTTCCAAACATATCTTGTCATCAGGATCTTTGTGGTTGTCCTCCTTTTAGCATAGTCATCCTCTAAGTACCTTTGTGAGTGTCTTGGAGAATTCTTAACTGATCTATGTTATGTACATACCATCATGCTAGGTCATCAACACAAACCTTATAAAGGTTATCTTTGATCTCCATGTAATGTTTGACTTGATGAAGAAATTATTATTTCAATCTATGATCCAATTTTGTAGGAGTCTCTTGTATGAGTAGATATGAGTGGAACTTATCATACTAATTTGTGATCCTTAGTGAGTGAACTTTAATGGACATAACAAAGAGGATTTCATTTGGAAATTAATAAAATAAAGTTCTTCATCCTCATTTATATCACACCTTAATTGAGACAAATGATCTACAACTACATTATTGGTCCCTTTTCTATCCACCGCAGTGAGATCAAATTTTTGTAAGATCATCAACCACTGTATAACATTTGGACTTATTATTGGTTTTTTCATTAGGAATAAGATTGCACTATGATTTGTGTGTACAAAAATTGGGCATCCAAGCACATATGCATGAATTTCTATAAGACTTGCACCACTACCATGAGTTTTTTTTAGTGATGGTGTAGTTGAGTTATGTATCTACAATGATACTACTTGTTCAATGGATATGATATGGACATTTTTGATCATCCATTTGTGTAAGCACTACTTCCAAGGCATAGTTAGCTGCATTTTTCATGATATAAAATGGTTTAGACTAATCTAGGATGCATAGAATTGGAGTTTCTATAAGCTTTTACCTCATGTATTGAAATGATTGTTTGCATTCTTTGTCCATTCAAAGACTACATTTTTTTAGTAAGCTCTACTAGTGGGTTGATAATTTTAGAGAAATTTTTGATGAAACACATATAGTAAATAGTATGGTCGAAGAATGACCTCACGTATTTAATAGTTTGATGTTTTTTTATTATTCCTTAGATGACCCCTATCTTTTTGGGTCTACCTCTATTCCTTTTCCTAAAAGTTTATGCCCCAAGACAATGCCATCTCTAATCATTAAGTGGTTATTCTATCAGTGGAGACTTAGGTTTGTTTCTACACACCATTTGAGTACTTGCTTAAGATTGTCCAATACTTACTTAAAGCTAGTACCATAGGTAGAAAAGTCATCCATGAAGACTTTCACATCACTACCAATTTTCTATTGAAATATGCTTAGGACTATGTATTAAAAATTTGTAAGAGCATTATAGAAGCCAAAGGGCATCTTTTTATATGTAAAGGTTAATTAGGGACTTGTGAAAGCTATCTTGACCTTGTCCTCTAGTATAATTTGGATTTGGTTGTAACCACTATATTCATCTAGAAAACTATAGCAATGGTTTCCTACAATTATATATAATACTAGGTCCACAAATGGCAAAAAAAAAATGATCTTTGAATTTAACCATGTTTTATAGTATGTAGTTTATATAGATCCTTCATTGTCCTTATTCCTTTTACACAATAATGTGTGAGCTTAACCATTCACTATCCACAATAGGATAGATGAATCCTATCTTAATAAGCTTTTCAACTTCATTTTTGTTAACTTATTTCAACTTTCGATTCAACCTTCTCTACGATTGCTTTTTTGGTTTGATGGTAGAGTTTGTATAGATCTTGTATTGGCATATGCATGGATCTATTCTAGTTAATTCATCATATGATGAGGCAAATATTGTTGATCATTTGTTCATAACTTTTATTAGCATTCCTTTCTATTCTTTATTAAGATTAATGTTAATGATTACTAGCTTACCATTATCAAGAAATACATACTCTTGAGTTGATGATGAAGATTTAAACTCAACAAGTTTCTATTTAAAGTTCCTAGGGATTTTCAACTTTCCCCAATACATATATGATTTAGTGTGGAAGAGTTAGATCTAAATTTACTTCATTTCATTCATCTTATTGATATAAGCACTTGTGAGGAGCTCAACTAGTTCCATGCACATTATTGAATTAAAGCTATCATTTGTTGTCAGCTGATGAATCATGTTTTGACTAGCTTAGATATCAGATATTCAATATTGGAGTCTTGATATTAGATACTCAATATTAGAGCCCAAGACACAATGTCGAATATATGATATTATAGGGTATATGCTTGCCTATAAATATAGTGCTTGGGCTCATGATTTGGGATAATTTTATATAGTTTTTGTGATAGATAGTGAAGCTCTTGTAGTTTGTTTTCTCTAGAGTTAGAATATTTTTTGAGTGCCCGTAGTAGGAGTTTAAGTGTGTAAAGATCTTTGTTTAAGCACTGATGTACCTGAACACACTAGTATGATGGGAATAAAAACAAACCCTTTTGATAATCCTTACAACACTGAGAATAGATTAATTTTTCCTTTAATGCATTTGATATTCATGCACTTTACTTTAATGAATTTTCATTAAGCAATTAATTTTTAGTTGTTAATGACCAAAAGCATGACTACTTTGAGCATACATGTAGCACTTGGTAACCCATAAATGCTTAATGTTTGGTAACCTAGTAGCACTACATGTGTTTAGAATGTGTCTAGAGAGTGGAAATGGGTACTTGTGTTAGGCTAGCTAGGTAGTAGATTAATCAGATATTCAATTAGTATACCTTTCATTCTTATCTTAGGCATCTAAAATCATAAAATTAAAAATGATAAAAATCATATACCTTAGTTGCACTTAACCATATACTTGTATCTCATGGGTGGAACTAAGAAGACAATGATTATTCCAATTAGATTTCATGTCTTAGAACTAGTGTACTAAAGAAGTTAAGGTCTACCAAATTCAACTAGATTGCACATGAATGCTTGTGATTCATATGGTTGGGCACAGGGGTACCTCACCACTCATCATTAGCCATTGGGTACCTGCCTATTTTGTGGCTACTACATATAGGCACCTTTGAATGTTTAACATTTTGACATACTTATTGCATGCTGTGATGGGGGGTGCTTTTCATGGTTCTTATTTTCTACACATAATGACATCATGTGTTACTATACATGATGCATGGAACCCTATTCTTCTCTATTTTTTCAAAATCATTTCTCTTGAAGATTTCTAAGGAAAGGTCTCTAATTTCTAGCTTGGCATCAATTATGTTGAGCAAACCTCTTCTTGTGATAATAGGGAAGTTTCATTTATAGTTGTCCATATGGATTATTAGGAAATATGCTAGATAGGTCCATCCATAGATGGTGCTCACAATATCCTCCATTAATCCCAAGGAAATAATGAGGGATTGATTAGTAAGATCTAATTAGATATTACATTTTTTTAGTGGATGTAGGTTCCAAGTTTTATACAACTTTTAAGAAATTAAGTTCATTCTAGAACTTGAGTCTATTAGAGCTTTACATAGATCATTTCTTGCAATTTGTAAGTAGATTAGAAGACTTCTAGGATTAGATCTTTTCTTGGAAGATGTCCTTCTTTAATCAAGTAAGTAACTGCATAGGTTAACATGATAGTATACATATTTTGGAACCTTTGGTTTCAAGGCATCTCATTAGTAATTTCTAAAGTAGTTTGTGTAGGATGAATAGCCAAAGATTCTTGCAAGAGTTTTGGTGGTCTATTGGATATGAAGAAAGCCATTTTATTAAGCTCATTCTTAGAACCACTTGAATTGTAATCTGATTATAAGTTTGTGGCCCTCGTTGCATTGCATTGTTGAGCTTGCAATGGAATTTCACCTTGCATAGATAGTGTAGGTGGTAAAGGAGTGGAATTGGAATGTGTAGGGTAAGATGGTGGATAATGAGAAGAATAAGTAGAAGGAGATTTAGATCATAGAGTAGATGTTCAGTGATATTCAAGGGGGGACAATAGTAATGGGAGAAGGAAGTGTGGTTTGTACAGTGATGAGGCAATATAGGGTATTAGAAATAATAACCATATGGTTCTGATTGACGATAAGGATATTTCTACCTTGGTGGTGAAATCCCCCATGACTGTGGGTTTTTTCATTAATAATAATGATCATAAGGTTGAGTGGAACTCCACTAGGATAATATTATGATTAGCTAAATTTCTACTGATAATTGCCTTGTGGATAAGGTAATCTCCTGGGTGGCTGCTTTTTTGCAAACTTTGGATTAAGAGCACACATCCCAAATTCTTCTAAGTATGATAATATAGGACAACATCCTTTAGGATGTTCATATAGGTATATGTCACATCCTTCTTTATCTATTTTAGAATCTACAATTTCATCAACTAATGTAGCCTTATCTTTTTGCTAATAATACACCTTACTCATATCCTTTCTCCTCCTTCTATCTCTATCTCAGTTTCCCTACTTCATTTTATACTTAACAATCTTTAAAGCTATTTTGAACTTCTCATCGAAGGAGTTACATATTTTATCTACTATGGTCGATATCTCTATGATAGATTTTTGGATCACAAAAATTTTCCTTTGTACCACTTCTTCTAGTGATGCTTCCTCATCAGAGTCATTGAAATGTACCTTTATTTTGCAAATGGATGGATATTTGCTATAATCTTTTATAGTCTCTCTCTTTCTGAGTTCTCCTTCTTCTTTGGCCACTTTATTAATGAGCCTTTGGATTTGATATGCCATCATCTTACACAATCTCTCTTGGGCATAAATTCCAAGAGTCTTTTTGGTTTTTTTACTAAACCCATCTACCATATGATGAATTTGTTCCCTTTGAGGAAAATCATGGTTTGGGCATTAGTGCAAAAGAAAGAAATACCTACCTAAGATTACATCAAGGGATTTATGATTTCCTTGTTTCCACCCTTGGATATTTTTTCTCAAGTTGAACATCCTAGAGTACATTTGATACTTATCATTGAATAGCTCTAGCATTGTACTCCATTTGCAAATATATTCAAGCTCAAAGGATTGGTACCAACTTATAGCTTCTTTGATAAGTATTTTAAGAAATAGTTTAATTTTCTACCACTCATTTTAAATATTCTACAAGACACAAGTACTAGCTTAGATATATATATAAATTAGTTGAGATAATTTTTTTAAAAAAATGATGTTAATGAAGCCCGACTACTGGACTTGGTAACAAGATAACTAAAAATGGAATTACTCATCCCTCCTCTGTTTCTCTACCACTTACCCAATTTAGTTTTACCTTCTTGGTTAAGTTTGCTGTTTCTTTGTTTGTTCATGGCATTTTTGAGAAATAAATCTCTTTCATAAATAATGCTCAAAAATGTCATGAACAAACAAAGAAAGAGCAAACTTGACTAAGAGGGTAAAACTAAATTGGGTAAGTGGTAGAGAAACAGAGGAGGGATGAGTGATTCTATTTTTAGTTATCTTGTTACCTCGTCTAGTAGTCGAGCTTCGTTAACATCATTTTTTTAAAAATCATCTTGGCCAATATATATATATACATATATCTAAGATAGTGGAGTGGTTTCGCGGCCTATGAGTAGAATTTAATTATTTTTTTTATTTTATAAGTTATCATCACTATTTTCATTCCAAATAATATATACTGGTAAACAAAAATTGGTAAAAATAAAAGTTTATATATTTTGTATATGTTGATGAAGGAATACATTGCAAAATTAATGCAACAACCATTACAGAGCTATATAATAGGATTGAGCAAAAGGAAAAATACAATGATAAGTGTGAACTCAATATGCCTAATTCTCCAACTGAGCAAAATTAACTTTTTGTGCAATTCTACTTTGGAGATGTTTAGCATCTAAAATATTTTTGTATCTTTGTACATGAAAAGGAGAATGAATCTTTAAAGAATCAATGGTCTTGATTCCAGATAATGCAACAAACATTAGACCCGTAAGTTTTCTTGTGTAGCAGTTTCATGGCCTATGAGTAGAATTTAATTATTTTTTTTATTTTTAAAATTATCATCACTATTTTCATTCCAAATAATATATACTGGTAAACAAAAATTGGTTAAAATAAAAGTTTATATATTTCATATATGTTGATGAAGGAATACATTGCACAATTATTGCAACAAACATTACAGAGTTGTATAATAGGATTGAGCAAAAGGAAAAATACAATGATAAGTGTGAACTCAATATGCTTAATTTTCCAACTAAGCAAAATGAACTTATGCAATTCTACTTTCGAGATGTTTAGCATCTGAAATCTTTCTGTATCTTTGCAAATGAAAGGACGGATGAATCTTTAAAGAATCAATGGTATTGACTACAGATAATGCAACAAACATTAATAGTAGCCTTATCAAGTGTCATTCCTTAAGATTTATGAATAGTCATGGCCCGTGCCAACCATAATGGTGACTAAAGAGATGCTCCTTGAACCATAGGTACAATTGGCACATGATGGGGATTACGATTATCAAAGGCACATCCAATGTAGGAGTCAAAATCAACAATAACATGTAACAGTAATGCAGGTGGCTATTTACCTTAAAGATATATAATATTGTGAATCATGCCAAGTGCATCATTCACCAATCCTGCTTCAGGTCAAAGGTTAACTGTAAGCATTATCCTTTCACCTTCACATATAAGCAAAGATTGCATTACTTGTTGCAGTAGATAGTTGTTGCACTACTTGTTGCAATAGATGGTTGTTGCTGATCTTGAAAAGAGTGTTCTTCACCTTCTCTATTGGGACTAATAGTAGTAGGATCCATGTTTCTAAAAATGCATGAATTTCAATATTGCACCTCTTAATCTTGTAACATGATGCCTAAGTTCAATATTTTTAAATACTACATCACACTGTAATTGTCATCACCTTAACCGCTACCATGATCATAACCGTCATTGTAACCATAATCGTCACCATTTATAATAATAATAAATATTCATTATTACTATAATCGTAACCATCACTATTTATAATAATAATAAATATTCAATATTACTCACCATTTATAATAATAAAAATATTCATTATTACCCATGTCGGGCCCTACACGTGAGGGAATATGAAGAGATGAATGGGGAGCCCAAGGGTATCAATTGAACAGAGATTTGACTCCCTTGCAATGACTCTATAGCTCCCTTGCATGTGGTGCATGCATGTGAAGGAATATAAAGAGATGAATGAGAAGCTTAGGGATTAAGGGACATTAATCGAGTAGAGATTCAACTCCCCTAGACTTCTTCTTTAGCTCCCATGCATGTGGCGCATGCATGTGAGGGAATACGAAGAGATCAAACTAAATTGGCACTACAACATATATTTGTAATGCATATTCATTCATTGAGATATAAAAAATCATGTTACAAATGCATAAATAATGTTATTATTATATCATGAGCTTTTGTATATTGAAATTATTGTTACAATGGACAAGATATGAATGATGCTAACACCTCATTCATAATTATTGTATTATAATTATTGTGGAATCCAATAAATGCTATGAGATTATTATAATTAGAGAAATAATCCATAATTATAATTTGAGATATTATGGATTATAAGATTCATTCGAACAGTAAACATTTCATAATAAATAAAGCCAAGATATGATGAAATATTACTCATAATCCATAATGTTAGAGATATTATTTTTTCATTCATAATGCTAACCCATAATGATTATATCTCGGTTAGCATTATCCATAAGATATATATAATGAAATGATTATAAATAACTGACTACATTTATGATGAAGTGTTTATAATCATTATATATAATCATTTATGTTTATGATTATAAATATATCATTATATATAACTGAGATTATAAATAACTGGGATAAATATAATCATTGGCTCCTTTGTAGTGACTCTTTGGCTAGGGGAGATTTATAAATAATTGGTTATTTATGATTATGGAAAGACATGTGTGTCGGTGGAGAGCTCATCGTTGTTTTCCTTGGCATTAGCTAGGATCATCACAACATGATCTTGCTGGAGATATTCTTGGGGTCTAGGATACTAGAGGTGTAGAAGTTCTCATTTTTAAAATTTACCAACTTACCAAGCATATCATCCATTAGATTCCATCAATCAAAGAATATGTACATAAAGAAAATGCCTCACTACATGTGAGAATCTAAGAAGAAATTATCAAATTTGAACTATTTAAGTCCTTCCAATAAGCAGGAAAAATTGTTAAAATTATGACCAAAGTTAGGTCGACATCTCAAATTAGCTAATAATTTTCATGTGCTAGCAAAAATTCTAACAGTTTGCATTTTATTAAAATGCATATTGCAAACGAAAAAGTAGTCACAATCATAACAACTAAACGCATCTACTCCATGGTAATTGCTGAATTTCAAAGCACAGCCATAGAAATGATAAAACCTACACAAAATATACTAAGAGATAAAGAGCACATGAACTTACAAATGTTCCTTTACATTGAAAAAAGGTGTAGCAAAAGAAGATTACTCAAGATAATAGTAGAAAATTACAATTTCAGAATTCCCTGCCACTCCAAAAAGCATTGAAAAAGGAATAGAACCAAACTTTGGAATCTTTTTGCATTGGGAATGTAAATGTATAGGAAAGCATGGTAAGTATTGATGACAGAAGAGCTCAACTTAAAGTGAAACTATGAAAATTGCACAAAATCATCAAATGTAATATTCAACACATTACAATTCAGTATAAAAAATTAACAAAAACACACATAAAAAATTAACCAAATGGATGATGTGCAACTAATTTATTTTCACAATAATGAGTTTTGTTGACCCGTTATTTCTCAACCTCTAATTCCAACATGTTGTGCAACTGATGATGTGTGATTCATAATGTTTTCATCATCTGTTTGAAGCAAAGGACCTTGAAATTGTAATCTCATTTCTCCATCCTTTTCTGACAATGGAATATAAGGAATGCTATGGAAGATGTTAACATCACTGGTATCAGCAACATCATCTAATGCATGCATATCGATCTCAACATCTCGATAGTATGGATCATTTGCCTTCTTAAAAATCAAAGCTTCATAAATCTATCTCTTATTGATAATGAAATTATACTCAATGCCCATTTGATCTACTCTTCTCAATATCAAGAAAGGGATATCCTTAATTCTAAGAGGAAGTCTTTTAGTAATCTGTGTGACATCTAGAGAAAAGCTAATTGTGTAACCTTTACACTTGAACTATTCACCAACTGCATGTGTAACTTATAAAATGGGATTGATTTTTGTAATTAACATTTCTTCAACCTCAGTTAAACAACCTAGGATAGGTGGTTGGATACCAAGATCCATGTTATTTTCAACAAAAAATTATTTGATTTCACAACCAAAACTGTCAAAAATATTATGTTTCTTTTCTTTAATGCACCTATTGCATGTGGGTCCTCTACTTTTGGTTGAATCCAATAATATGCTAAGAAACATTTCATTGCATACATTGTAGGAACATGGATTTGCAAAACTTCTAACTACAGTATTAAAATTATGTATTTCTTGAGCAATTTCTATACTTACCTTTTGCAATCTTGGGAGAGATTGAATAAGTTCTAAATAAGGCATTTCCATTGTTGGTGCATTTGCAATATCTGTAGCTTCATTTCTTTGATGAAATAAATTTTCTTCTTATCGATGTTGCCTCTTTCGGTGCTCACTCTCACTATAATGTAGTTGTTCTTGATCTTCTTGCAATTGTTGTTCTTCTTCGTGTGTGACTTTTGGAAGAGATGTTGCTTGATTAACAAGCATAGATGCATTTCTAATGTCTTGCAAAAAATGTTTCAAAATTTAAACTAAAAATTGAATTAAACTATTTACCAACTTGAGTATGGGCAAACACCAACCTGCATTTCTTCTTGATTATTTACATTATTAGTATCAATAATGTGGATCATTGCATTGGATGAATTTTCAAGTGATGAGAGGGAATTTGAAGTTGACATAAGCTAAAAAAATATATGCAATGTAAGTATGTAAATAAAATGAGAATATTTTCCTATAATAAATATTTGTTTTGAAATATTAAAAAATGCATAAATTACATACTCCTAAATTTCTTAGAATTAGTTCTCGTTCTCGTTCATGTCATTTTGCTTCTCATTTTAGAAATCATCTTCTCTTTGCAGTCATCAATTCTAGATGTTTAGTTTCTATAATATGTGATTGTCCTCTTCTTCGGCCATGCCCACTGCCATGACCTTCATAAATTGTATTACTTGTTGCAGTAGATGATTGTTGTTGCGGATCTTGAAGAGAGTGTTCTCCGCCTTCTCTATTGGGATGAATAGCAGCAGAATCCATGTTTTTGAAAATGCACAAATTCCTATATTGCACCTCTTAATCTTGTAAGACAATGCCCAAGTTTAATATCTATAAATACTATACCACACCAAAACCATCATCACCCTAATCGTCACCATGATCGTAACCGTCACCATTTTTATTAATAATAAATATTCATTATTACTGTAATCGTAACTATCACCGTTTATAATACTAATAACTATTCAATATTACCCATCATTTATAATAATAAATATTCATTAGTTACCCACGTCGAGGCCTACATATGAGGAAATATAAAGAAACAACTGGGAAGCCTAGGGGTCAGGGGCATCAATCGAATAAAGATTCAGCTCCCATGCAATGACTCTTTGGCTTCCCTGCACATGGTGCATGCACATGAGAGAATACAAAAAGATGAATGGGGAGCCCAGGGATCAAGGGCATCAATTGAATAGAGATTCAAATCCCCTGCAGTGACTCTTTGGCTCCCCTACATGTGGTGCATGCACATGAGGAAATACGAAGAGATGAATGGGGAGCCCAAGGGTTGGGGGTATCAATCTAATAGAGATTTAGCTCCCTTGCAGTGACTTTTTGGCTTTTTAACTTTTCAAATTCAGCTTTCCTGCAGTGACTCTTTGGCTCCCCTGCAATTGAATAAAGATTCAGCTTCCCTGCAATGACTCTTTGGCTTCCTTGCACATGGTGCATGCACATGAGAGAATACGAAAAGATGAATGGGGAGCCTAGGGGTTGAGGGCATCAATTGAATACAGATTCAACTCCCTTGGAGTGACTCTTTGGCTTCCCTGCATGTGGTGCATGCGCATGAGGAAATATGAAGAGACAAATGGGGAGCCCAAGGGTCGTGGAGCATCAATTGAATAGAGATTTAGCTCCCTTGTAGTGACTCTTTGGCTTTTTGACTTTTCAGATTCGGCTCCCCTATAGTGACTCTTTGGCTCCCCTACACGTGGTGCATTACATGGAGGATGACAAATCCACTCCCTCCTCCCCCTTATCCTATGAGAACATGGAGGGAAACAAATCCACTTACCTCTACCCCCTAACCTATCAGATGAGTTGACCTCTCAGCCAAAATCATAGAAGGCTTGTAAATGATATTGTGGATCAACATTATACCATCCTTCAAATTTAGGAATGCTGTTAATATCAAGCCATTTGATACTACTATTCCTTTGATGCCTAATAGGAATATGAACTGCTTTTGAAATATTGATCATGATTATTGTAGTAACTAGTGATTCATCATAGTCATTATGTTCACAGTGGTCCTTGTCATGGTCATGTTTCATATGATGTGACCTGCTATGCCTTCTTTTCTGATGATGCTCCTCTTTTTGTTGTTGTTGACTATGCTCTCTTCTTCCATCTCTACAACATAACCTTAGATCATCTCCATCTCAGTTTTGATTATTCCTCCTTCAGTCTTGATCATGGTCCCTCTTGTCATGGTTTGATGATGAGTAGAATGGTGAAGGTGGGGGATTAGGAGAATGGTGTAGACTTACACTTCTTCTTTGATACCTTTGTTGTTATTTTGATGAACAAATTAGAGACCTTAACCTTGAGATTTTCCTAGTTCTAGAACCAATTCTCTTCTCACCCTAGTTATCCACCAAGATTGATTATAATTGTTGGTCACTTATGTCTCCCTCAACCAAAGGATGAGAATATTAATATTGAGATTACTTTAATAGAAATTCTAGTCCCTTCTTTTGTGATTGTTGAAATAGTAATATTAGGACTTTTTAATCTTGGAGGCTTCATGGCATGTCTCTATGCATTGATCTTTCCTAAGCTGGACCTTTGTTGACTAATAATCTCTAGTGAGGTGCTCTATTACTTGGTAATATGGGCATGTTGCTTCAAGCCCCAATTTCATGAGAGTTGCTATGAGCATTGAAGGAACAAAACAATTGGGAGGTAACACAATGTTATCCTTTAAATCCCTCCAATGTAGCTATTTATCTTGATGGAGGATGAAGTCAAAGTCTAGCTAATCGAGATCTGGATGTGCGTAGACAATTTTTAATTGTTGAGTTATCTCACCATCATTCCTTCTAGTTCTGTCATGTTGTTGGTTAGAGCCATTGGTAGGTAGTGGTGAATCATTCCTATGAGAAGAAGACATCTTAGTTCATTTTGATATATTGTGCCTTGATAAAATATTATTATTAATTTTTTGAAAGATACAACGTTATTTACTTTTTACAATGACTTTTTTTAATTTCACTATCTAATAGTACTTAGCACACTTAGCTAAAATGAATTCCCAACAATGATGCCAATGATGAGCAATAGGTATTCTCTATGCCAAAACATACACAACATTAGCATGTATATGTGATTCGATTGAATGACATGAACTCTATTTACCTAAGTAGCCTATATCCTTAGATGGCGAAAAGCATGTTTTACTAATTATTGTCTTCCCAATTAATACTTGTGTTAATTTTTTGAAATGATTAAGTGTGATTGAGGTGTAAGATATTCATTTTTATAATTTTTATTATTTTCTGTATGTGCAAAATGATTAAATAAAAGAGGACTTAATATTTAAATTAGCTAATCAATTAACTAAACTATCCATAATGTGGAGCATTTGTTTCCATTTTTCATACCAAGTATCCATTGATGGGATTACCAAACATTAATATATTATGCTCAAATTTGGTGTACTCACAAATTAGAATACTAAATGTTTAATAATAAGAAAGTAAATTACATTCAATGTAAATTTCTAGAAAGTAAAGTGAAACTAGTCCAAGTGCTACAATGGATGGAAGAAATTTTGATGTTATTGTCATTTATGTAACTGTGTCTAGGTACATATTGCACTCGAATAAAATATTTTATAATCAATTTGATACACACTACAAACACTTAGAGGGAAAAGGTTACTAACTTCTATGGAAAGAAACTGCAAGAGTCTGGCTAAGGTAACAATTGAATGGTGCCATAAATGCAAAGGGTGCACATATTTATATAGGCAATGATTACATTAGTATCAACACACATGCACCAACACATCCTAAGAGGCATTGACGAGACTACGTTGATGCGCATGCATTGACTTAGTCACCTTATTGACATTTCGTCAAGCGCTAAACATGTTTGACTTGGTTATTTAACAACTACTTAACTTGGTACACCTAGTATTGAACTAGCTTGATTGCCCAACAGTTAATATATGAATTCAAGAGTGTGATGATGGGTTGATGAAGTGAATGCTCATTACTATATAATTTTTTATCTTGGCTTTCTCTTATAAGTATCTTAGCCCAAATTACTTTTATAATTATAATTAGGATTGATGCATTACTCAAAAAGTTACAAATGGCATGAAAGCCTTATTTGCTTTAAAAAACAAGTGTAAGAAGGAAACTTTTCAAGCTTGGAATATTTGAAAATAATTCTATCATGGAATTCTTCAACTAACTATTCTTTATGGTTTTCTTGTATATGTGTTATTTTATCAAATAAATATTAGAAACAGATAGAAAAAATTCAGAGGCTTTTCTTGCTGAATGAATTTAATGTGAAGATATAGATACACTATGACATTATGCTTCTTGAAGTAGAGATGGTTCCCTTAGAAGTTGAAGGTATTTATCAGTTTATAGCACACACATAATCTTGATGAATTCTTATTGAATAAATACTCTTAAAAGGTGGTAATGGAAATCCAAGATAAAGCTTTGTTTCATGAATGAACTCTATGACTTAATAAATGGAATTTTTAAGAGTACATTTTTAAATTCTAATCCTAAGAAAGTTTGCAAATTGATGAAACAAGAAGTATTTCAAAAAATTTAGAAGGAAAAAACCATTTTTATTTAAATAGTATGAGAGGATGCTTTACTTTAGAGGTACGCTATATATCTATTATTATTCCTCATCATTTGTAATACACAATTAGTAGAGTATGAATAAGATCTCATTATTTGAGAGTTGAAATAAGTAGATAGGCTTAAAATTACTCATGAACAACAAATATGTTGACTATGTACTACAAATAGCATTGAAGATGGATACCTTATTTTTATGCAATGTCTTACATTTGAGAGAAATAGACATATTTGAGATATCACAATTGTAAATTTCACTAACTTGTTTCAAATGTTACTAGGAATAGTTAGTAATTTTCTTAATGTTCTCTTTAAAAAATCATGGCATGTACATTTTTATTATTTGATAGATTTAGAAGGTCTATGGGTGTAATAAAATTTTAATTTCAATTTCATTACTTAGATTGTTAGTGAGCTATAATTTAGATTAATAGATATTTCTAGCATAATTTTATTTTTAATAAGTACAGGCCAAACAACATCATGAATCATATGTCTCAATCATGTTTAATCATATGTGATTAAGATGACATCATTCAACAACTAATGCTTTAGTTGAATTCCTAAAGGTTTCTCTCTTTTGTATTTCTTTTTTATTAATAGGAAGCCTTTAGTAAGAAGTTAAAACCCATTTGAGTGCTTTTGAACAAGGGAAAGGCATGATCTTTTGCTACCCTAGAGGAGAGGCTTTTTAGGATTAGTTGGAAGGATGAAAACTTAAAAACGCATCCCCAAAATTATATTTTGGGGTTCGACACCATGCCCCTACCCCACTATTTCTAAATGTTTATCCTATCTCATCCACAAATTATGACAGGGACTACATGTATAGTTGCAAACTTGTATGGTTGAATGTGGATACTACTTACTTCTTAGCATTTGACATTGTTATGAAAGATAATGTTAGGTGTTTAGAAGTAGTTATTGTGATAGACGATTACTATAAAGACTACCTACAATTTATCTTTCAAGTATTATTAGTATATTAGCGAAAAGCACACACATAACTAACCATGTAAACGACTACCTCTAGTAAAAAATGATGAACAAATCTCAAGTTATGAACATAAACATGTGCAAGTACCACAACAAGTCTAAATCATATTTTCTCATAATGATTTATTCTACTTGATCATACATTCTTGTTCCAACAATACGAACAACTCAAGTGTAAGAATCCTTATGAGAATGTATTTATGCATGCAGATAGATTAGCTTCCTCTATGATTCAAGTTAAAGTGACGAAAATAAAGATGGACCACACAACAGGAGGCTACCACTTGTAAAAGAACATTGTTAGGCCCTAATTGGCCAATGTTGTGCGAAGCAAAGGATGGATATGCAACATAAGTGTAAAAAGAACAAACACAAGATGTCATCTAGGGCAAACCTAAAACAAGCAAATGAGGAGACCAATAGCTCATAAGGAAAAGAGATGCATCAATGTAGCAAGCCTACCTTAATGAACGCCTCCAACACATTATTCAATCCTATAGAAGATGAGTTGTTCAATATCATTGAATACTCTTCCTTTGTTGTAAGCCCATTGAACATGAAACGAGATCATAAACCTGTGAGGCCTTCTAGCTGTAGGGGCTTTAGTGGGATAAGAATACACGAGCACATGGATTCGAGGAAAAGACAAGGTCAACATGTATCTTTCAATGCTTCCTTCTCACCTAATAACTCTAAGGAAGAATGTAAAAGTATAAAACAAAATCTATAAAGAAGCCTAAGAAGGAATGCCAAAAGATATTTAGATTTTGCATAAGTTGTGTAAATTTTGGAAATTTTTGTTTTTTTGGAGTAAATGTGAACCATGTCTTTATTAAGCTACTTTTCTTTTGGTGTAATACATAGTTTAAATTAGAAAATAAAAATTTAACAGGCAATGATGCTGATGCTGATGCTGTGGGTGGTTACTGTGGCGGCTTCTCTGAGCTGTGCTTACCCTGGGGATTTTCAATTTTCAACACACCGCCTGACGGTGGACAAGTACAGTGACTTCATACACGCAATACGAGTTGGGCTAACAAAAGGAGTGAGGTCGGTATACGATATACCTGTGCTAAACAACAGCGTGCCCGATTCGGAGCGTTTCGTTTTGGTGGATCTCTCCAACTCCGTGCACATCATCATCGTCGCAATCGACGTCGTAAATGTTAACTTGGTGGTTTACACTGCAGGTAAGTAGAGTCTCGAATTCTCCGGGACCTAAGGCTTTTGTTTATGCATGTTAGGTTTTGGATTAGGATTTCAGAAAGCTATCAATTCGTTGTAGCTTTTCCTTTGAAAAATGTAGTATTTTATGAAATTTCTACGAACAGAGGGTTTGATATCCGTTTGCAACAATGTTTGGATTTTTAGATTCAGCATTATCCTTTTGCAAGAATGATTAGATTTTCAGGTTCAGAATTCATAGCTGTTATCCTTGGTTAAAGTAGATTAAAAGATGGGCGGGGCCATCATGCCATCGCATGAGTAAGCAAGCGAGGAATTTCCTTTGTGAGTGATCACCTGTGGTGACGACATTTCTCGTTTTGTTAAAAATCTTATATTATATTTGAAATATTTTCTCCACTTAGCAGCGAAATACTTTAGCAGTTTATAAACCTAAACCGAGATCATGAAACCTTGACTTGAGTAACTTGGAAATTCTGATAACCGATCCTACTTTTTCCAAGACACACCCGCTGCAGCTCTGGACACTGTGTTCGTCGACATCAAGCGTACCTCGTTTGGCTTCGAAAGCACATACGCGGGACTGAAGACAGCCGCAGGCCAATCCAGGGATCAAATCCCACTCGGCATCTCTCCCCTGGATACCGCCATTCTCAGAGCTCTGGTACAGCATCAACTCCTGCGTTGCCGCATCATCGTTGCTGGTGGTCATCCAAATGCTTTCGGAGGCCGCTCGGTTCCGATTCATTGAGGCGCTTCAGCGTCCTCAACGGAACCGATTTCAAACC
>MNCI01027262.1:1862236-1918732 GCA_015680685.1 Gnetum montanum | reverse complement strand
GTGATATTTACATGTGTGTGTTTTGTGGAGTTAGTGCAGATTACATTTAACCCTTCTAGTGCCCACGGACACTTTAAGTGTGATTACACAAGGGCATAATAGGTTGAAACCTGCTTTGGGGAGGACCCACTTGTGTAATTTTGTTGTAATCTTCATTAATTCTCTAGCCAAAACACACAATTTTTGACCCTCAACTTAGTTTTCATAAATTTCTTTCCCATTTATTAACCCTCTAAACTTCAATGTTCCAATATTCCATTACATTCCCTTTTCTTCATAACCGCCAAAGTTTTAATTGTTAAATTCACATCTTTATCATTCAAAGTGCCTCTCGAATTTATGTAATTACCCTTGAATCCATTAATCCTTGCTAATGTCTTCATTTTACACATTAATTTCAAGAAAAATCATTCAAAATTCGATCTCTTTCAAGTGTCTTCCTTTAGTGGTGACGAGATATCGCGTACGTGATATCACGTCCCACGAGATATCGCGTAAGCGATGTATCGTACGCGATATCGCGTCCCTTGTTCCTATAAATAGGAACCCCCGCCGCAACACTTAGCTTCATTTAGCCATTCACGCGAGGGGGGAAGTTTTTGAATTTTTTCTCTGCGACTTGCGCTTGAGTGACCCTTGCTTTTTCAGCTATATCTTGTGTGCTAGTACTCCGATTTGAATTCCATTTGAACCTACTTGAACACGGAGTGTTCAGTTTAGTCGTGGGGGAGAGACACTTGCTGAAAACTGCCTAAATTTTTTGAAATTTTTCATCACCCAAAGGACATCAATTAGGGTAATTAATACTAACACCTAGAAAATTGTACCATAAATCATACGCCCTTAAAGTATACCGCGATATTAAAACGCACATCCACCTAAGTCATAGAACCCATCATTATAATTTTCGGGCACGATCACACAATAATAAAAGATCTTTAATTAAGGCAAGTAGTAAGGTATAACTTGATTTTTTAAACAACCTTACTAATGCTGGCCCGTGTGATTGCAGATAGCCCCGAAATGCTCCCAGCAGAAGAGTGCAACCCAAGGTGGAGCAAAACAACCTAGGAGAGGTCGAAGGCAAGTCCTTGTCGGACAACATAATGAACAGGAGGTGCATTCATTCAGCATCCATCAAGAGGAACCTCCTAGCAGACGATCCGGGCAGGTAGAAAGAGGAGAAGCTACGCCTGAACTGGGACAACAACTCATGTTGCCCCCGGAATGTGTTCAGGCTATCCACACGAAGTCCACAATCGCTTCGGTGATTGTGGAACTCAACTTCGAATCTTTTGTAGAGTTCACTCCTGAGGCTGTTAGGGATCACCTCAAAGGGTCTCCCTTATGGCCTATTCTCTCTAAACAAGGTGCCTAGTACTTAGGAGAAATGTACCTCTTCTGGCATAATAAGGAGCAAGGCACCACGGTAAACATTAGTGGTGTGACAGTGGATTTTTCTGCACAAGCGATTTCGGAAGCGTTAAACCTTCCGAATTCAAGCCCCCACGTTGCTCGGTTATCCACCCGATCAGACCCTGATGTGTGAAAGGATTGGCTAGAAAGGGCTTATGGCAGAGATAAAGCTTTTGGTGAGCTGACCATGGAAGAGAGAGTTTATTTTAAAATCGGAACCTATCACCTCTTCCCCACAAAAGGTTTAAAAAAGAATATCAATGTACATGACAAGAGGATGTGCAGTGTTGATGGGAAAGGTTAACGCTAACCTTCCTCATCTATATTTAACGGAGATCCTAAGGTGATTCGAAGAATGGAACACAGGGAAAATGGCACTTCCTTTTCCTTACCTTATCAGAAAACTGTGCCGTCGGGCAGGTATTCAAGGATATACAAATGACGTCCACCAAAAGGCCCAAAATGCTTCTTACGCTGAATTGTTAAAGGCGCTAGCTCCAAGAAAGAGCACTGGCGAAGAGTTGGGACCAGATGAAGAAGATGAAGAATAGATGACTGGACCCCCTGCAACTCAACTTGCAGGACCCAGTCAACCTCCAGCCACAGGTCTCAGCCAACAACAAGAAGCAGGACCTGGTACAGGCCAGGATCAGTTGCCGCCGTAAGACTATAGACCGTCAATAAGCCATTTGAGGGCTATTGCTGAGACGTTCAGTTGGGGAAGTCATGATGACGCCAATTTCTTCCGTGTCATCGATGATGCCAACCAGCCTACGATTTCAATAGATCGCACAAGGGGTGAGTTATCAATGCAAACAGGAGGAGGGGAAAGTAGATGGTCACAACAGATCTCTGGAAACACAACATCTTTTCAAGTTCAATTAGAGACTGGTGAAGGGGCCACTGTGGTGGTCATGCAACACCAGGATGCTGTGGGAGCAGTTGAGGTGGTCACTGACCACATCAAGGAGTCCTTTAATGTACCTGTTGTGCCACCAGCAGATCTTTCAGGAGCACAGGATGCTCAAACCATTGCCGGAACCTCAATGACACCTGCTGAACATGAGGATGTATTGGACAGATTGCTACAAACAGGACAAGTTTTAACGTCCCTGTTTGACATCCCCCAGGATGTAATAGCAATTTAGTCGAACCTCATTTCGACAAAGGGGAAACTGGTCATATCTGAAGTAAGGGCTGGGCATGCTGAGCCTAAAGTGCAGAAACTACAAGAGCAGCTCATCGCCTTACAAGCAGCACAGCGGGATCCCTTGCGATTGGTTCCCGCAGACCAGTTGGATAATTTTAAAACCAAGCAACTAACCAAACTAATTGTAGAAAATAAGAAGGTGGCAGAAGAAAAGGAGACGGCCACTTGGGATGCCTCTGCAGCAAAGGCGTAAACTCATGCACAACTTAAGGCACTCAAGGCCCTGCAAGAAGAGAACAAGTAGTTGGTTGCCGATAACCTTTGGTTGACTTCTGTGGAGAAGCAAAAGAATGTTCTCAATGAGCACTTTCATCGGCTACGAGGACAATTCATTCGAGTCAACCAAGATGTAATCCGTTTAGCCAGAGAAAATCGAACCCTCTCAATGGAGGAGGTGTGCACTATTCGATAGAAATCAGCCATCGAGATTAGTGCGTGGCAGAATGAGGCTAAACGACATGAGAAGCTGAAGGAGCACTTCCGTGATCAGGTGGGGATGTATAAACAGATCCTAGAGAAGGAGATCCATATGGCCAAAGCTCAAATCAACAACATTAATGCCCAGTACACTGATTGGGGGGCCATTGTGGACACTTATGCCTATGCTTACTAGGTGGAAATTAAGAATCGGGACCTGCAAATCTAGGACTTAACTGAATACATGGAGTTGGCAAACCTTTGATATGCCAACCTGGCCATGTTAACAGTAGGACGCCCGAGGTCAGAGCTCGAGCAGTAGGTAGCTTCCACCTACATCAATATGAAGCAGAATTTGCAGAGCGAAAGAAGTTGGCTGAAAAATTAGATGTTGCAAATTCTGAACTCGCGGTGGTAAAAGAAAGCTACCAAGGACAGAAAGATGTGGCAACCGACTTGGCTCAACGGCTAATAGAACTTCACGAATACAAAGACAGAGGTAGAGCCTACGAAGAAGAACGACGGGTGTTCACGGCATGGTATGTCAAAGCTAATCAGATGTTCCTGCAACTACCCTATCCATGGGAAGTGCCGACTCCATCAAACATCGGAGCATCAGCATGGATGGTACAAGACCCTCGAACTGAAGAGGAGAAGCTCTAGGCTACACTTCAACATCATCAACCTTCAAAGCTTGGAGTATGTGACAAAGGGAAAGCACCCATGGAGGAGCCACAACCACCAGGAACTACATGAGTTCCACATTTTTGTAGTTGTAGCATTTTTTCTCTGTGTTGTGTCTTCCCACACAGCGGCATTGTCCATTTCTTTTTCTAGTTAATAATCCCATACCTATCCACTGTGTAATCACTGAATCTTGTTCTCCTTGTAACTTGAGGACGAGTTTTTATTTAGTCGTGGGGGTATGATGAGACACGGTTTGCGTTGTCTGCGATATCGCGTACGCGATATCGCTGTCGACGCGATATCTCTTCCCCCGCGATATCGCGTACGCAATATCGCATCCTTCCCTACGATATTGCGTACGTGATATCACAGTCCGTTGCCATATCTATAAATAATAGGTGGCTCTCCCTTGTTTAGGGATCCCAGTTTTAGAGTAGTGATGCTCTGGCAGTTTGATCCCTTCAGAGTTAGAATTTTTCCCGTGTCTGCCCGTAGTGTGGTGAATGTAATTGTACGGTGTCTTTATTCAAGTGTGTCGTACTTGGACACGCACATGACCGGAAATAAAGATTGAGATTACTTCATCATTGCAGCATTCACTTAGTTTATTTATTTGTTATTTATTGCTTTCATAGCACGGTGTGAGTACGACTTAACTACAAGCATCTACGGGTGTGTACGGCTAGTTAAGGAATCAGTTACTCATCGTAAGTAGTTTCTCACCCTTAAACTCCTAGAAGCAGAACGAGCATGACTTGATTACAAGCATTTAAGTGTGACTACTTGGTAGCCTAGTGGTGTAGCTAGGGGGATCTACGCTTGGTAACCCAATGGCGTATTTGAGGTCTACGCTTGGTAATCCCAATGGCATACCTAGATTAGTTAATATTATTTTCCACTGCCATCAGGAGTAGCGTAGAATTAGGACACATCATACATCTCATCTAGACTAAACCATACGTGACATATGCAAAACTAGACTAGATGGAAAGACAGCGAACTGTGACCTAAGGCTAACTATCTAGATGCCACAACTAGTCCATCTGCGGAGTTCGACCGGATCGCGCGTGCAATGCTCGTTTCGTATGGTTGAGTGTAGGGGTACCTCGCCACTCATCAGTAACAAAAGGGTTTCATTTTATTGTTTTCATTATGGTTGTTGCAAAAATTATATTTTTGGCCAGATTATGGCTCTTGAGTAATGAAATGGATTCGATGCCCTTTATACCTTTGCAATTTTCTTACTTTAGTTTAATGGTGATATTGCAATCTTTTGTGCAATTTTTAAGCATTAACAATATTTTGGATTTACATTGTACTTGTTCTATATTCTACAATGTTTTCTTTTTATGGTATATGAGATTTAATTTTTTTTAAAAAAGTAATATATTTAAATTTTCTCTATGACATCCCAGCTATGAACCCGTCGCCACTTTTTCTTGAGGCACATGTATCCAAACACATTAAGAATCACGAATCCTTGCTTCCACGAATTGGATTCTTTTGATGCATAGTACAATGACCGTCCCGGAAGCGAGGTCGTGATCCACCACTGTGAAATCTTTTTCCTGGAGGATTTCACTATCTGGAAATTATCCACCAATAGCACCATGATGCGCAATCTTTCAAGGCTCATCCTCATTGTTAGTGAAGGCCAGAGTGGCACCGCTGTGACTTTACAGAAGAACAACTAGACCGTCGACCAATGTTGGAGAGTGGGGATAGATGTAGAGTCAGCAGTGATGTTCATTTTAGGATTCAAGGATCTATGCATGTAGGCCATGTAAGAAAATAATTGTGTAGAAATTAGATTGCACAAGTAATCAAAGTACAGAATGTGGAAGCAAATGGCAAAGAAATTAACATGCATAAATAACCAAAAATGCACAATGCTTGAGCAAATGGAACTAACTTCCAACCATTGATGCCTTAAATTAAATTTGGTGTTCAGATTCTTCTTTCACACTGACACTCCACAACAATGGTGTATGCAACCTTTAAGCATGTATGAAAGGTATCAAAACTAAAATCCTACTATGATTCATGGTCTCTTTGTTCTCTCATCAAGAATGAATTTATAGTCCACGGAATTGGTTACCATGAGAAAAATTTGAAAAATAAGAGACCTAAAACCCCATCTGATGTGGACGCCACCTCAATGCCAATGTGTAAACGTGTTATGCCAACGCATATACACATCAGTAGATATGGAGGCTAGTTCAATGCGTAAATACGTGTTACAATCTCTCACTTGGTCTCCATATTTAATCAAATCTAGATTTCAATAAATAAATGCATGAATCATGGTGATAGTTCCCCTCAATGTAAGTATTATTTTCCATATATTACAATGTATTATCTCTCAAAACTTGATTCCCTATATGGTAACTTAACTTTATGAATAAACCCAACATTCATTCTAGGCCCTACCATGTGTATTTTCTTTAATAACTGTATGTGCAAACCATATGAGAAAATACCATAACTGAATAAGAGTTTCATTAAGACTATAAAATTATACGTGCAACAAATTACCAAGTCCCATATGAACTACATGATCCTTAAATGACTTTGGTGGCATTCCTTTTGTCAAAGGATCAGCTATCATTAATTTAGTGCTTATATGCACAATGACCACTTTGTTTTCCTTGATGCATTTCCTTATGGCTAAGTACTTTATGTCAATTTGTTTACTTCGACTACCACTCTTATTATTCTTATCCATAAAGACAGTAGTTGAATTGTCACAAAACATTCTTAATGACTTAGATATAGAATCCACAATTCTAAGCCTTGATATGAAACTCTTTAACCATACACCATGTGAAGTAACCTCAAAATAAGAAATGAACTCTGCCTCCATGATAGAAGTAACAACCAAAGTTTGCTTTCCACTTCTCCAGGATATAGCTCCTCCAGCTAGCATAAAAACATAACTAGATGTTTATTTTTGTGAATCAACATAGCCAACAAAGTTTGAATTGAAGTAGCCAGTCACCTCCAAGGAGTCAGTTTGTTTATACATAAGCATGTAATCTTTTGTACCTTGAAGGTACATCATCACTTTCTTTGTAGCCCTCTAATGATCAATACCTGGATTACTCTGATATTTTCCCAACATTCCCACAACAAATGCAATGACAGGTCTTGTGTAGACTCGAGCATACATAAGGCTTCCAATGGCTAAAGCATATGGAATGTTGCTCATTTGACTCGTCTCTAAATCATTCCTAGGACACTAGTTCAAATTAAACCTATTACCCTTTACAATGGGTGTTATACTTGGTGAACAATTTTTCATCTGAAACCTCTCTAAAAATTTATTGATATAGGTTTTGTACGATAGTCCCAAGATACATCTAGATCTATCCCTATGGATCTGAATGCCAATGACATAAGATGCCTTACCTAGATCCTTCATGTCGAAATTCTTAGAGAGAAAATTTTTCACTTCATATAAAAATCCACTATTATTGGTTGCAAGAAGGATATCATCCACATATAGAACAAGGAAGCAAAATTTTCTCCCACTGACCTTCTAGTATACACATTGATCCATGATGTTTTCTTCAAAACCAAATAAAGTGATGATATCATGGAATTTTAAGTACCATTAAGGGGAGGCCTATTTCAATCCATATATGGATTTCTTGAGTTTGCATACTAATTGCTCACCATCACTAGAGGAAAATCCTTTAGGTTGTTTCATATAAACCTTTTCCTCAAGATCACCATTGAGGAATGTTATTTTCACATCCATTTAATGTAATTCAAGAAAAAAATGGGAAACTAATGCCACGATAACATGAAGGGAGTCCTTAGATATAGGAGAAAAGGTCTTTTTGTAATTTGTTCCCTCTTTTTGAGTGAACTCTTTAGTGACAAGTCTAGCCTTATATCTTTCAATGTTGTCTAATGAGTCTTTCTTTGTCTTGAAGACCCATTTGCATCCAATGGCTTTTACACCATCAGAGAACTTGACAAGATCTTAGACTCCATTAGATGACATAGAGTTCATCTTGTCTTTCATGGCATCATACCACAAGTTAGAGTCTTTAAAACCCATGACTTGTGCAAATGTTTTGGGATCATCTTCGGCTCCTATGTTGTAGTCAGACTCCTATAGATACACCATATAATCACTAGGAATCACTGATTGCCTTATTCTAGTAGATCTTCTTAATACTGGTTCATCATTCTCTTGAGGATAATGATGTTCAATAGGTTGTTCAACAAGTTCTAGTATCTTTTGTTTAGCTAGATCTACTACTTCTTGATCAGCAGTTTGTGGAACTTTAATGACTAGTTGTTGTTCATTACACATTTGTGCTCTAGGCGTATTGTGCACAATAATCACTTTATCATTTGAAATAGTGGGTTAAGCATCTATACGATCTATCTCAGGAACAATGTTCCAAGATCTACTACTCCCAATAATCAATTCATTCTCAAGAAATTTAGCATTCCTTGATTCCACAAACCTAGTAGTATGTGATGGGCAATAAAATCTATATCCCTTAGACCATTTAGCATATCCAAAAAAATACCCACTTATGGTCATTGGGTTTGGCTTCTTTTCTTGTGGATTATAGACTTTTACTTTAGATAGGCATCCCCAAATGTGTATATGTCACAAACTTGGTTTCCAACCTTTCCATAATTCAATTGATGTCTTCAAGATAGCCTTGGTTGGTACTCGATTTAATATATTCACCGCTATCTTGAAAGATTTAGTCCACAAGGACTTAGGAAGCTTGGAGCTGCTAAGCATACTTTGCACCATGTTCAATAATGTTCTATTTCTTCTTTTTGTCACACCATTTTGCTCTAGAGAACTAGGCACAGTATACTGGGCAACAAATCCACGCTCTTGAAGAAACTTAACAAATGGACCAGGTGCTTGTCCATCATCAGTATATCTACCATAGTATTCACCACATCTATCAAATCTCACTAACTTTATTTGTTTACTGCATTGTTTTTCTACTTCAGCCTTAAATACCTTAAAGGCATCTAAAGCTATGCTCTTGTTATGAAGCAAGTAGAGATACATATATCGTGAGTAATCATCAATAAAGGTAATGAAATATTGTTGACCATACGCATACATATCTGGACTACAAATATCAGTATGTATGATCTCTAATATGTGTGAACTTCTCTTAGCATCTTTCTTTAACATATTGGTTTACTTTCCTTTATGCAGTCCACACAAGTGTCAAGGTTAGAAAAATCTAGAGTATTAGTACTCCATCATTTACTACTCTTAATTCTTTCAATAGAGATATCTCCTAATCTACATTGCCACAATGTAGAGGATTCTTCATTCATAATACATCTCTTAACGCTAGCATGAACATGTATAGAAGTATAAGAAGTTTTCTTTTGTAAATTAATGTTGAAAAGACCATCTATCAATGTACCAATTCCAATAAGTTCAGTTCTATAACATAGAATGAATATAGTCTCTAAAAAATTAAAGAAAAATCCCAATGATACAAGCCTTAAAATAGAAATTAAATTCCTTAAAAAAATAGGAATATAAAATGTCTTTTCCAACTCTAAAATAAAACCACTACTTAAAATTAATTTGCATGTTCTAATTGCCGCTACATGTGAGTGCATCTTATTTCCTGAATAGATGCATGACTCACTTCCTACTAGCTTCCTTAGGTTTTTCACCTCCTACATGGAATTGGTAACATGGATTGTAGAACCAAAATCAATCCACCATGTGTCATGACCAACATCAACCATATTAGATTCAAAATAAACAAGTGAGAGTTGAGTACCTTTCTTTTCAAGCCATTTTTGATATTTAGGATAATCCTTCTTTATTTGCCCTTCCTTTTTGGAGAAAAAGCATCTGGATTTCTTCTTAATATTAGCTTGTGCTGATAATTTGTCCTTCCACTTGCCTTTGGCTTGTTCTTTATTCTTTTCTTGTGTGACAAGATGCACACTCTCTTTTGCTTCCATTGTAAGTCTACCCTCTTCTTGCACTCACATGATCATTAGTTCATTGATTGATTGTTTGTCCCTATGTGTGTTATAAGAAATCTTAAAGGGTCCAAACTGCAGTAGAAGCGTGTTTAAGATGTAGTGCACAAGGAAATATTTCAACATCTCAATTGAGCCACTATATCCCTCATTTGCATGATGTGCTCACACACTCCATGAATTTCGGTGAACTCCATGGATAAGAACTTCATTATTAAGATGCTAGCCAATGCTTTGTCTGATGACTCAAATTGTTCATCAATTGCCTTTAACAAAACGTGCACATTATCATATTGTTCCAGTGAACCATGCATACCAGCCAAGATCTTGGTTTTTATATACATAACACAGAGACGATTAGATCACTCCCATTTTTCATAATTACCAATATCATCTAGATGGCTAGTTGTTATAATGGAAGGTGGTTTATCCTTATAGATAGCATAATCAATGTCCATCTAGCTTAAATGAAAAAGAATTCTCTCCTTCCACACCTTATAATCATCACCCTTTAATTTAGGAATGTCACATTTAAAACCAGAGTAGCTTATAGGTTGTACAACTGCATAATCAAACATGTTTATATCATCAAATTTGAGGTTAAAATACCAGAAAACATGTTTAACAATGTAAATAATGTAAAAATATAAATCAAATGACATAAAATTTCCTATGGGCTAAATTTTAATTCAAATAGATTCATATATCTTTACGATGAAACTATTAAATTATATTCATTTTCTTAATTCCTGTGGGCAAATTAAGAAAAATAATTTAACATATCATCCTAATTAATCATATTAAATACAATAAAAATTCCTGTGGAATAAAGTTTATTAGATTACATATGATTAATCACAACTTAATTTTCCATATGTGATCCAAAACTTTTAACAATTTTGCACAATGAAAGATGTTGTGCATGCTCTCTAATCATACGTAAAAAAAAAAAGATCACAAGTTACAATGTTATGTAGAAAAAACTATGCATTACAAAATTTTTAATATTCTTTAAATAAAGCAAGTTTATGCATACTTCAAAATCCCAAAAATCACCTAAACGGTTACCAGTGATGCCTTGTAAAAGAAGGAACCCTCACAAAATAATGCTGTCTCTAGATTGCACCATTGTCAAAAACTGCATCAAGATAAAGAGCACCATTGTCACCATTGTCAAAAACCGCATCAAGATAAAGATTTAACACTTCGATACCAAATGTAAGAAAATAATTGTGTAGAAATTAGATTACTTAAAGTACAAAATGTGAAAGCAAGTGGCCCAAGAAATTCACGTGCATAAATAATCGAAAATACACAAACCTTGAGCAAATGGAATTGAACTCCAGCCATTGATGCCTTAGATTAAATTTGGCATTTCAAATTTTTCTTTCACATTGGCTCATGATGTATGCAACCTTTAAGCATATGTGAAAAGTACTAGAAGTGCAATCCTACTGTGATTCGTGGTTTTTTGTTGTCCTATCAAGAATGAATTTATAAGCCACAAAATCCATTATTATGAGACCCAAAACCCCAACGCTAATGCGTTAATGCATTATGCCAACATGTCAATAGATATGGAAGCCACTTCAATGCGTAAATGCATGTTACTGGAAGCCACTTCAATGCGTAAATGCATGTTACAGGCCAACCAAAATAACAGCAGCATGTGGCTGCAGGAATGTGTTCTTGGCAACCACGAGAAGCAGCAGTGAACAATCTACAACGACGGCACCATCCGCGTCAATGGAGACTGTGGACTGTGCCTCACCTTCGACGGTAGCACTTGTGGGTCTCTCATCGTCATCCGTGCTTGCCAAGGTGAGGCGAACCAACGCTGCTTCTTCAACAACGACGGTTCCCTTCTCAATCCCGGCTCCGGTCTGGCCATGGATGTAAAAGCAAGTGATGTGTCCCTTCACCAGATCGTTCTAGATAAACCCACTGGCAATCCTAACCAGCAGTGGCTGGCTGCTTTCTGATCAGAGGGTGCTCTCATTCTCCGTATCATAAAATAGTGATTGTGGCTGTTAGTATTGCCCTCTCTGAATAATACATACGGGGCTTTCTAATTCATACCTCTCTCGATAAGAAGTTCAAAGTTTCTACTCATCTTATGAATAATAATTGAATGAAAGAAGTGGCATTAGGATTTCTTTAAATCCTCTGCCGTGTGGTTTACTATATTTCGAGTTGATCACCCACGAATACTAGTGTTGTCTCGACTGTCCATCTTGTGTCCCTTGTTCACTTTCATCCTCTCAATGTAATCGCGTACGGCCATGGACTCTCTCTTTGGGACTCGGAGGATGTACGTTGCAATAATTTAATCCGTCCGTTAAATAAATTAATTTTTTACTTTTTCTAAAAAAATGTTTTTTAATGTTCAAGGTTAATATATTAAAATGGATTATCCCTTAAAGCTTTAATATAAGTATTAGGCTCAATGTAGGTATTAGGAGGGTCGGTGGATGAACCAAAGCCTAACAAGAAGGTTGGCCAATGAACAAAAGATTAAACTCTTCAAGTTGATATGCCTAAGTATACACCCACATCTACCAACTCAAGAAATAAGCACCTTACCATTACTTCAAAGTTTAATCTCTTCAAGATTAATATATAAACATATAAAACCTCATTAACAAAATTTGGCATTGAAAAGAATACACTTAGCAAGTTCCTATAAACAACCCTGTATTGATTTAGATAAGAATTTATGTATGTAGGTAAATCAAATAAGATAAATGCATAAGTCTAAAAAAATGAAAAAATGTCAACTAAGCCTTTCTTATCAATAACTTAATAGTACATAATTTCATCTTATAAATACTTCAAATAATATCAAACAACATCTAGAATAACCATGAGATATTAGCCTAGTGATAAGATTCTTAATTTGGAAACTTCAAATTAATTATTGAGGCCTTAGTCAATTAGTTAGAGTATATAGCTTATGACGCGTGATGAGCTGCGAGATACCCCTACGCTCAACCATATGAATACAAGTGTTTCATAGATGATTTGGTCAAATTCCAAGGACTAAGTGTTTATGCGCCCTTTTGGAATAAGGACGGGTTGGTTGATTGTTGTCTTCCCAAGCTTACTGTATGTCACAATTGTATGGTTAAGTAACCTTGAGGCATATGATTTTTATAGCTTTTATGTAATTATGTCTTGCGCTAGTAGGAAAGGAGAGAGGTAACTAAGTGACTAATTTAACTTAACTACTCATTAACTAAGTTCTAACTAATCCTAACACTAGCATCTGTTCCCACTTGTCGTACACATCCTGAACCAGTGCAACACTACTGGGATTACCAAACTCTAATCGTTACTGGGTTACCAAGCATTACATGCATGCTCGAAGTGGTTGTGCTTATGTAATTTAACGATTTTCTTAATTGATCAAAATGAATTGTTGTGCTAATAACAGAAATGTAAAGTGCATAAAATAAAATAAATGCATAGGAAAATAAAATAAAAGAAATGCATAAGAAAATAAATCTCAAGTGCTACAAGGATGAATCGAAGAGCTCGTCTTTATTTCCATACACAAGGTGTGCTTAGGTACACAATGCTCAAATAAAGATCCATCCACACTTAGACCTCCTTCTGTGGGCATTTGGAAAATACTCTAGCTTTCAAACAAACTACAAGAGTTTTGCTCCTTGATAGCTAAAAGACTTCTTTTCAATTGTGTGCCTGGGCACTGTATTTATAGGCTTGGGAGCAACTACTTTAATTATTAGAGTAACCGCTCTAATAATTAGAATAACTACTAAAATAACAGCTAGAGTCACCTCTCTAATAATTAGAATAAACCACTAGAGTAACTACTTTAATAATTAGAATAACTACTAGAGTAACCACTCTCATCATACCCCCACGACTGAATGAAAACTCATCCTCGAGTTCCTTACAAAATATTGGAAAGGTATAGGATTATTGACTAATTGACAACTAAAAGTGGAATGGGATGACAAACTCAACGTGCCCAGTGAACGAATCAATAAGCATATTACAACATTAATGTTCATGACCATTGTGGTGAACACTTGTACATAAATGATATCCAAGCCTTTATTTGGCAGCTTGTAGAGAAAGAGAGAAAGAAAATGAAGTGTGTTGCTGCCAATGCTAAGATTACACCTTTTGTTCTTTATCCATAGCCATGCCACCAGACTTGCTCCTTTCATAAATGCTCTAGTTCTGGTCCATCCTGAGTGCTTTCTCCAAGCCTAGTCCATTGTTTGTATGATTGCCATCTACACACACAACACAGTCACAAATGAGAAAGGATAAATAAACCACAATGCAGTTGATACCTTGCCTCAATATGAAGTGCATTGGTTGAGTTGTGATTATGCCAGAAACTAGTTCGGAGATTTATCACAGGTGACTACCCAAGGTGCATGGGTTAGGCGAATAGTAAAATGGAGAAAATTGAAAAAATTTTGCCAAGGCCCCCATGACTAAGAGCAAATCTTCGGTAGCTATGAGATGGAAATATATGAGGAACAAGAAAGATGGGAAAAAATAACAACAACAATGCCAATAAAATGGATGTCATGGATAGGGATGAAACAAGAGATAATTGATTATAGGAAATGTTTAAGGAAAAGAACTTAATAATTGCATCATAAAGGAATGCCAGTGGGTCCTCCCCAAACTAGGCTTATGCATTTGATGCCCTAAAAAACCCACCAACCAAAGAGTTTGTAGGATCTAGGAATTTCATTTGGAAGCAAAAGTTAAAAACTTACCCACAAGAATTCACCAAAGAAAAATAATGCATCAACCAAGAATGGACTAATGATAAAATTGGAAATGAGGTGGAAAATGGAAAGAAAGATGGAGAGGAGAGAATGGAATGGAATTCCAAGAACAATGTTGTCTAAAACCCCTTGTGTATTTCATGGTTAAGATAACTAAGTAGAACTGATCCCAAATATAGACTCAAACCAATCACATTCAGTGACCTCACATCAATACACTTGGCCAATCCATCCTCTTGAGGTAACAAGAATGCTTCCACAAAGAGTCACCACCATTCTAAGGAGAGCGAGATGGAGAAGTAGGAAGCTAGAAAGGGCCTTAGTTAGAGGGAACCTTCAAGCATGAATAACATGTGTTTCTAGTTCCATAACCAGTGCTTGTAGCCCATATTGCTTTATTAGTTCTAAGGGGTGTTGTTTGAATTCTCACATTTTTCTCTTTTTTCTCTCTTTTTCTTGTTTTGTTTTTTTGCGTGACAACCACACCATGCAAAGAATTATCTTTATTCACTCAACTACCCAATTTTTGAACAATGTCAAAATGGTGGAAAACCCATGAAAAAGCATTCAAGCAGCCAAGAGAATGGCCAGCACCAATGCATCGAATCCCCTTGAAGTCACAACCTTTTCATCCTTTAAGTCTTTTCTTGGTTTGAAAAATACCCAGCCACCAATTCATTAACAAGTTTACTTTGAAAAAGGGGACCATATAGTTCCAAGCCAAAGGAGACCATAGAGTTGTATGAATGAGTGGATGGCATGGAGTCATTGCCTATTTTACCAAAAGAACCATACCCTAATATCAGCATCATAATTCAAAGGTAAAAACCAAACATTAGCAATCAATATGATATAATTCAATCCACCATCATGAGCACTTTTTATATGACAAATAAAAGTAAATCAAGCAAACAAAGAAATAGTAAAAACATGAAAAATGGTGTAAAAAAATAAGAAAAGTTGAAAGAATGTGTAAAATAAAAAATGTGTAAAAGAAAAATTCAAAAAGGACTGAGGGCCTAGAACGATTAGTATAGGTGGCCATCTCCCCCATGACTAAGTTGGAAGGAGGAGATTCGAAATAGTGAGTAGGGTTCTCCATCAAGAGAGGTAGCATGTGTATTGGTTGTCCTAAGCTCCTAGAAAGGTTTGGTTTGTTGCACGTTGACCAAAGGTTTCTTATCCAAACTCTCATGTTTGTATATTGTCATGGCCCCTGAAGGAAAAATTGCATAAATAATATAAGGTCCTTCCCACAATTTTTAAAATTTAGTATGTTGTGACACATGCGTGGAATTCCTATAGAGAACCTTATCTCCTGGCTGATATTTAACTTTCCTAATTCTTAGGTCATGACATTGTTTATTGAAGGCCTTGTGAAATTCATTAGATGACAGGGTAGCTAATCGGTTTTCATCTAGTAAGTTAAGGATTACTAATCATTTTTTCTATGCTAGATCAAGGTCAAGGTTGAGGTCACATGTCATGGATAGTATACAGAGCTCAGTTTGAATGGGAAGCATTGGTAATTTACCATACACTAACTCATAGGGAGAGTAGCTTGTACGGAGTTTCCATGTGGAGTGGTATGCCCAAAGAGCATCATTTTGTTTAGTGCTCCAGTCTCACCTAAAATTGCTAACAGTTCTTGTCAATATCTTTGTAATCTCCCTATTGGTGACTTCTACTTAACTATTTGCTTAGGGGTGGTATATTGTAGTCAATTTATGCTCAACCCCTAAGTGTTACATTAATTTCTAAAAAGTTGCACCTGTGAAGTGGGTACCATTGTCTGAAATAAGTGCACGAGGCACACCAAACCTATTTATGATTTGTTGTTAAACAAATCGTGTAGCTGTAGATGATGTACAATCCTTAATAGCAGCTGCTTCTGCCCATTTAGTTAGGTAATCAATAGCAATAATGATATAGGATTTTCCATTAGACATTGGTGTAATTGGCCCCATAAAATAAATTCCCCAAATGTCAAAGGGTTCTAATGGTTAGATCCATTGTTGCAGATCCTCCATTCTAGCAGTCATTCCTCTATCACATTCATAGTGCTCACAAGATTGGATGAATTGATGGGCGTCCTGAAACAATGTAGGCCAATAATATCCTACAAGAAAGATCTTGATGGTTGTTCATCTCCTAGCGTAATGACCCCCACAAGGACCCTCATGAGCATCTTGGAGAACTCATAGTTGATCTATATTAGGAACACACCATCAAACCAAGACATTGGGACAGACTTTGTAAAGTTTCCCATTGATTTCCATAAAGTACTTGGCTTAGTGAAGAAATTGTTGTTTCTTCTTAAGGTTTAACTCTTGTGGTGTTTGTTGGATGAGGAGATAGGTAAGAATGCTACTTTACTAGTTTGTCTCCATGGGTGATTGATTATTCACTACACCTGCAAAGAGGAATTTATCAAGGAAATAATCAAAAATTGGATACTCATCCTCATTGTTGTTCCATCGCAACTGAGATAAATGATCAACAACTACGTTCTCGGTGCCTTTACAATTGATCATCGTAAGATTGAACTCTTGTAAGATTACAGGCCATCATATGATACGAGGGCTTACCATTGGCTTATTCATGAGGCACCAGATTGCACTATGATCTATCTGTATATATACTTTATATCCCAATATATAGTGTCTAAACTTTTCTTGTGAAAACACTACAACCATTAATTCTTTCTTTGTGGTAGTGTAGTTAAGTTGTGCACCAGCGATACTTCTACTTGCATAGTGGATGTAGTAAGGATGCTTTTGGTCATCTAACTATGTAAGTATGGCTCCTAAGGCATAGTTGGACACATCATTCATGATATGGAATGGTTTGAACCAATTAGGTGCTTGTAGAATGGGTGTTTCCACTAGCTTTTGCTTTCAAGTTTGGAAAGTTAGTTTGCATTCCTTTGTCCATTCAAAAGGTGCATCCTTTTTTGTTAATTCCGCCAATGGTTTGGAAACCTTTGAAAAGTTCTCAATAAATCTCCTATAGTAGCCATTGTGTCCAAGGAATGATTGAATATCTTTGACAGTTTCCAGTTGATAGGTAATTCCTTAGATAACTTTGATTTTCTCGGGGTCTACCTCTATCCTTGTATGTGAGATTTTGTACCCTAGTACTATGCCTTCTTGGACCATCAAATGGCTTTTCTGCTAGTTAAGCCTCAAATTGGTTTTTACACATCTTTTTAACACTTTCTCCAATCGGTCCAAGGCTTGATCAAAGTTTGCTCCATAAGTGGAGAAGTTGTCCATAAAAACCTCCATGACATTCCCTATTTGCTATTGGAATATTCTTAGAACTAGTTGTTGAAATGTTGTAGGGGCATTGCACAATCCAAACGACATCTGTTTGTATGTGAACATTCCCCAAGGACTGGTGCACGTATTCTTGGCTTGGTCCTCTAGGGCTATTTGTATTTGGTTATATCCGCTATATCCATCTAGAAAACTATAATAGTGATGCCCTGCAATGGTGTCTAAGACTTGGTTGACAAATGGAAATGGAAAGTGATCTTTGAATGTTGCCATATTTAGTAGCCTTAAATCTATGCACACCCTCCATTTGCCTCCCTTTCTAGGCAGAATAACTAAGGGGCTAACCCATTTGCTATTAGTAATTGGATATATGAACCCAATATTGAGAAGTTGTTTATTTTCTTCGTTAACTACTTGCTTCAGCTTAGGGTTCAATTGCCTTTGTAGTTGTCCTTGAGGCTTCATGGAGGGGTCAATGTAAATTCTATGTTGGCATATCCTAGGATCTATTCCAGTTAATTTGGGATATGACCAAGTGAAGAGTTCTGACCATTTATTTATTACTTTTAGCAATTCTTCTTTCTATTAAGGAGCAAGCTTAGCATTGATAATTACCGATTTTCTATTTTTAAGGAATGTGTATTCGATATTGATGGAAAATCATTTCAACTCAAGGGGCTCTTGCTTAAATTTCTTAAGGATTTCCAAGTTTTCCCACTTGACATTTTCAAGGTTAAGACTTGGAAGTTGGTGGTGGACTTGCTCTAATGCATCTATGTTATCAAAGTAAGCACAAGTCAAACCCTGAGTTCGTTCCATGCATATGAGTGAACTACTTTCTTGATCAGCTATCAACCACTAGGTACCTTCCTATTGAGTGGCTACTGCATACAGGCATCTTTGTATGTTGATCACTTATGCACACTAATTACATGCAGGCAATGTTAAACTTTGCATAAACCATGACCTCTGCATGCAATTACACCCTGTGTCACTATATGTAATGCATGGAACTTTCTTCTTCTTGATCTTACCAAATGTATTTTCCTTTGATTTTCTAGGGAAACATTGCGGATTCCTAGGCATGCGTCAATGGTGCTTAGCCATGTTGTTTCCATTATGAATGGGAAGTTCCCCTTACTGTTGTTTACCTAAATCATTAGAAAGTTAGTTGGGTACGACCATCCACAAACAGTGGTAACAATGTCTTCCACCAATCCTAATGGGATAGTGATGGACTGGTCGGCCAACTCTAGATGGATGTTGCTATTTTTCAATGGAGGCAGGTTCCAAGCCTTGTACATTTCTTGAGAAATCAATTTGACACCGGAACTTGAATCCAAAAAGGCCTTGCACAACACATTTCTAGAAGTTTGTAAGTATATCAGAGGACTCCCAAGATCAAATAATTTTCTGGGAAGGTGACTAGCTTTGATTCAATCGGTGACAACATGTGTTAGCATGATCGTATGCGTTGAGTGTGGTGATTAGGTTGAAGGGAGCTCCAAAATTTTGATTGATACTAAGGCGTCTAAGGAATTAGCTACCTATGATTGCAAGGGCTTGGTTGGACTGTTAATTTTAAAGAAAGTTCTTTTATTCATGTGGTTGTTAGAGCCAACAATAGGTTGACGGTTAATAGCCCTCGTGATGTTACGTTGCTGCGACTGGGTAGAGATTTCACCTTGCATCATGGGAGTAGATGGTAGTGGAGCTATTTGTGAAAGAGATTAAGTTGAATGAGAAGGATGATATGCTTGTATAATATCACCTCTAGAAGAGGGAGTCCCATAATACTTGTAGGCTTGATAGTGAGGTTCAAGAGTGACATGACCAATAGGGTCATGTGGGGAGATTGGCTGCTGCATGTAATATCCATACGGGTCAGGTTATCAGTAAGGATACTGTTGCCTTGGTGGTGGCATTCCCCATGATTGTGGGTGTTGCCACTGTTGATATTGCTCAATCAGTTGTGATGGAGTTCCACTAGGATAATATGTTAAGGGTTGGTGGAACTGACTTGTTTTACCTTGAGGATAAGTTAACCTTTGAGGTATTTGCCTTTTGTTTAATCATGGGTTAAGTGCATACACCCCAGACTCCTACAGATGTGAGATTACAAGGCAACATCTCTTAGGATGGTCATATTGACATATCTTACATCCACTATCATTATCTGTTTCTGAATCCACAACATCTTCAATGATAACAACTTTTCCCTTACCATTACTACATGCATGTTCAGCCTCTCTTTTTTCTTTTCTCACTACCTTACCCTCTAGAATCCTCTACTATTTTAAGAATAATTTGAAATCTATTATCTGGGGAATCCCACATTTGGTCTACCTTTGCTGAAAATTTTGATGTTATCTTTTGGATAGACAAAGTTTTCCTATTCACCATCTCTTCAAGTGGTGATTCTTATTCATCCTCATAAAATCTTACTCCCCTCTTCTGAAGGGAAGGATCTCAGTTATACTCTTTTATACTTTCTCTCTTCCATAGTTCACCTTCTTCCTTAGCAACTTGCTCCAATAGTCTTTGAATTTGATGGGACCTAAGCTCAGATAGTCATCCTTGGGCATAATTCCAAAGGGTTCTTCTCATTTCATGCCTAAGCCCATCTACGAGATGGCGTAGTTGATTCCTTTGTGAATAACCATGGTTAGGACAATGATGTAACAGTGCATAGTATCAGCCCATGGCAGCGTTCAAGGGTTCATGTCCTCCTTGTTTCTAGCCTTGGATTTTCTTTCATAGGTTGGATACTTGGGAGTACGTTTGGTACTTATCGTTAAACAATTCTAACATGGTACTCCACCTACCAATGGATTTTGGTTCTAAGGATCGATACCAACTTTCTGCTTCTTTAACTAGTGTCCATGGGAATAACTTAAGTTTTTTCCATTCATTCTCTATGTTCTATAAGGCACATGCATCATGGAATGCTTGTAAATGATTTTGAGGATCAGTGTTGTATCCCCCTTCAAATCGTGGGATGTTGTTTATATCTAATCTCTTGATCCTACTATTTTTCTGGTGTCTTGTTGGAATTCTAATAGCCTCAGTTATGTCTAACATACTTTGAGTAATGAGTAGGAGTTCATCATGATCGTCTCGTCCATGGTATCTATGATGCCTATGTTGTTCCCTACTCTCCCTTCTTTTATGTTGTGATTCTCTAGAGTGCCCTCATCCCCTGTCCAGGCTATTTCGTCTATGACTTCTCATTTGCCTACCTGTATTCCCATGGTCTTTTTCTTCATGATTATGTCTAGATACTAAAGGAGAGGGTGAAGGAGATGATGAAGGTGAACAAGAAGAAGAACCATCACCATGATGGTATTTGCTACCTCCTCTTCAGCTATCATAGCCTTGATCGCAATTGCTATCAGAATGTCTATCTTTATCATGTGTCTGTGTCCCTTTTTCAGATCCTTTATGATCGTGGGTATTAGAACCTAGGTTATGAACAATGGAATGAAGGTTCTGATACACAACCCCTTGGCCAAATTCAAGGGAAGAAACATCGTTGTGTGGGTGACTACCTAAGGCAGGTTCACCACCCTCATTTTCGCTTAATACATGTGGGACATCCTGCGACCACTTACCCTTCAAAGACTTATGATGTCTCTCCTATTGCAAATCCCTTCGATGTTGTGCCTTCATGGGAAAGTATTCTCTCTAGTCATGGTCTTTCACAATGTATTCTGCATATAAGTGTGGCATGCTAATTCATGTGAGGGCACGAAGAATCATGTTTGGGACTAAATGATCGGGAGGTAACACTATGTTACCTTCTAAGTCTCACCAATGTAGTTGTTCATCTTGATGGAGGATAAAGGTGAAGTCTAATATATACTCATTGGGATGAATATATACCACTCAGACTTGTTGAGGGACTGGAAGATCAACATCATGTGTATTATGTCATTGATTGTTTCCTATTTTAGACCTAGGCGGTGAGGCACTTTCATATGAAGAAGGAGACATACTTGTCTATTCAGTGTGTAATGTACTCTTGTTTATTATTTTCTCAATCAATCCTAAATGTTCGTTCCAATGATGTGAATGATTTTCTATGTTCTAATTAGTGCATAAACAACTAAGTCCCTAGCAATGACACCAATGATGAGCGGTGAGGTACCCCTATGCTCAACCATACGAATACGAGCCTTTCACACATAATACGGTTGAATTTTAAGGACTAAGTATTTATGTGTCCTTGTGGAACAAGGATGGGTTGGTTGATCGTTGTCTTCCCAAGCTTACCTGTATTTCATGATTGTATGATTAAGTAAGCTTGAGGCATATGATTTTTATAGCTTTTATGTTTTTATGTCCTACACTAGTAGGGAAGGAGAGAGGTAACTAAGTGAATAATTTAACTTAACTACTCATTAACTAAGTTCTAACTAACCCTAACACCAGCATCCATTCCCACTTGTTGTACACATCTTGAAAAAGTGTAACACTGCTAGGATCACCAAATGCTAATGGTTACTGGGTTACCAAGCGTTACACACATGCTTGAAATGGTAGTTCTTGTGTAATTTAATGATTTTCTTAATTGATCAAAATGAATTGTTGTGCTAATAACAAAAACGTAAAGTGCATAAAATAAATGCATAAGAAAATAAAATAAAATAAATTTGTAAAAAAAAAAATCTCAAGTGATGCAAGGATGAATCGAAGAGCTCGTCTTTATTGCCGTACACAAGGTGTGCTCAGGTACAGAATTCTCAAATAAAGATCCATCCACACTTAGACCTCCTATTGCAGGCACTTGGAAAATACTCTAACTTTCAAATAGACTACAAGAGTTTCACTACTTGACTGCTAAAAGACTTCTTTTCAATTGTGTGTATGGGCACTGTATTTATAGGCTTGGGAGCAACTACTCTAATTATTAGAGTAACCACTCTAATAATTAGAATAACTGTTAAAATAACCGCTAGAGTAACCTCTCTAATAATTAGAATAAACTGCTAAAGTAATTACTCTAATAATTAGAATAAACTACTAGAGTAACTGCTCTAATAATAATTAGAATAACTGCTAAAATAACTGCTAGAGTAACCTCTCTAATAATTAGAATAAACCGCTAGAGTAATTGCTCTAATAATTAGAATAAACTACTAGAGTAACTGCTCTAATAATTAGAATATCTATTAGACTAACCACTAGAGTAACCACTCTCATCAACGTGCAAGTCACAAATTCAATCCTAATGGATATCTTAATCAAACAACATTACATTCCAGTATAATTCTTATAAAATATCATATTACCTATGTGCCTTAGGATGTGATTATAGTCAAATTGTTTTGTTTTCCAAAACCACCCTAGAAACTCAAAATTAGGGGTTTCATTCTACTAGATAATGTTGAGTGATAAAGTTCTACAAAAGTTTCATGTTTGCTATATATTAAGGGATTACATCTAGTTATCTATTTATGGTTCCAACAATGCTACCCATCTTTGTCTCCCAATATATCACATATTAGAAAAGGACCCCATTAATAGAATTAAGAATTAGCTAGAGAAAAATGGAAATATATGGTATAAACAATGAGGTATTAGCCTAGTGGTAAGACTTTTGATTTGAAAGCTCCAAGTCTTGGGTTTGATTCTGATGGGCAATGTTATAAAATTTTAATTAGACTAGATATCTTGGAATGTACCTATATTACAATTATATCATAATTATAATAACCCCCTTCCAAATATATATATGGAAACTGGAAATTTTTATTATATTCAAGAAATCACAAAGGATTTTTTGGATTGTTACAAAGCCTTAACATATTTTTGAAGAAATTTGAAAACATCATTGATGTAATGCCCTAAGTAGATAGGGTTAATTTGAAAGAAAGTAATTAGTAGATTATAATTAATAGTATGATTTCATCAAATGTGAGTCAAAGATGGATAAAATAAAAAATATATATATGTTCTTCATCCTGTATGCTTTATTTACATAATATACAAATATACTCTTCTCTTGGAAAATTGATCCAATCACATGTCTCAATAAGAAGATGATGAGAGCTCATTCTTACTCTAGCAATTTGATTTGTTAAATGAATAGGAATAGCTAAGGATATATACCCTTAAGTACTAGATAACAAACCTCTAACAAAATGTAAATAAAAATGCTTTTCCCTAGTGTGTTCAACCAAAGTTTAGCCAAGACTTTTTCTTTTATAATTTTTTCAAAGAGCCTTTTGTTTAACGAAAGATCCTTTATTACAATATTCCATGATTGAAGCTTTAATTTTCCTTGATGCAACCATTCATTTTCTTGTGTAGCATTCATTATCTCCTTACCATCATTAACTTCCTCCATGTAAGTTAACTTTTGAGTATAAGCAATAAATTGACAAAGGGATTCAACTTCAAGAGGAAGAAAATCTACTTCTAAAAGTAAGATATCATAAGAAGTATATATTTTTACTTGAAATTCACATACAAGAAACTATTTTTGAATATGCTCTAAATTTTTCTAATTATGTGTTGAAAGGGAAGGTCTCCAAGCAACACATTTGATGAATCCTAGTTTGTCAGGTGCTGATATTGGACCCTTGGTAACTAGGTGTTGATATTGAACCCTTGATAACCAAGTGCTAATATCAGACCCTTGATAACCAAGTGCTACTATTAGACCCTTGACATTGGGTAGGAGATATTGTAGCCTAGATAATGATATTGGATACATGATATCATCGTTCCTGTGTAAGCCTATAAATACCACATTTAGGCACACAGGAAGGGGAAGTAAGCTAGTGTTAGAGTAGAGTCTTTTTATTCATTTTTAGTTCATCTCAACCCTTTCCTTAGTGCATGCCTGTAGTGTGATGATTGTAATTGTACAAAATCTTTATTTGAGTGTGATGTACTTGGACATGCACATGACTGGCAATAAAGATCAAGATTACTTCATCATTGCAGCATTCACTTAGTTTTAATTATTTAATTGTTATTTTTATTTATCATTTCCTAATTACTCTTCCTTTACCCTCATTCACTATCCTTGTTATTAAACATGGAATGAGTATGACTTAATCACAAGCATTTAAGTGTGACTACTTGGTAACCTAGTAGCATATCTAGGAGAGCTCAAGTAATATACGCTTGGTAATCCTAGAAGTAGTACACGAGGTCTAATATGTGTACCAATGATTAAGGATAGATACTCATCGCACTTAGGCTAGCTTAGATTCTCCTCTACCACTCCCTCTTAGCTTAAAACAAAGTTATTTTCCATTGCCTCTAAAAGTAGCACTAGTTTAGGATCATACCATACACCTCACTCTAGACTAAACCATATGTGACAAAGAAAATACTAGTCTAGGTGGGAAGATAGTGAATTGTGATCAACTTGTAACTATCTAGATACAACAACTAGTCCATCTGTAGAGTTTGACCAGATCATGCATACACGCCTGTATTCGTATGGTTGACTGTAGGGGTACCTCGCAACTTAGTTGCACCTTGAGAAGGTCCTCCTTGTTGTCCTCTTTTAGGGGCCATCTATAATCACACAAAGATCAATTATTAGTAAGGTTATTGAAAGAAGTTCAATTATTTCATACCTTACTCATTACCTTTAATAAATGTTGAATTCTTTACTTAGTGTGATTTTAGAGTTAGAAAGTTTTTCAAGGAAGTTTTCCTAAAAGTTTAATGTCAGACCTAATTTGTTTAGGTGACACATAAGAGGACATGTAATGGCTTTGAGGAATGTTTGATAAAATGATGATAAAGAAAAGAATAGATTTGGTAATGAAGTACTCGGAGGGTATAAAATGATGTGGTGGTGTGGAACAAGTACAAATTACAAAATTCATGCAAGTGGGTCCTCCCCAAAGTAGGTTCCAACCTATAATGCCCTTGCGTAACCACACCTTAAAATATCTATAGGCACTAGAAGGGTTAAATGTAATCTACACCAATGCAATAAAACATACACATGTTCAACACCGCCATGATGAGGTATGAGTTCTATGCCACACAAGACACAAGTTATAAATACTTAGACAGTGAGATGAAACGAATCATAGAATGGATTGCAGATATTGGGACATGAGGTAAGTAACCTAGGGCATAATGAATCCTGAGTGTAGGATTTGATTAATGTGTCATTAGCCCATTGCTCTGAAATCAAGACCAAGTCCATTATTCCAATTAGTGACATTGCGTTGTTTCATCCAATGATGGACAACCATAAGAGCACCATGACAGCGAGGTGTATGATCACTTGGCATTTTATCCAAGGGAAGAGTGTTTTGGAATTTCTTGATGGAATGTTCTCTTTTTATGTGTGTTTTCTTTGTTTTCTTCTTTTCTTTTTCTAGCCACTTTAGAACTCTATTTTTTTTTCAATAGTGAACTGGAGAAGTTGCCAACCTTTAGGCATGGATGCATGTCTTTATAGTGGAACCCTCAGAACAGTATTGAGTTTTGTTATTGAGTTCCTTTATTACTCTTACTCCCATTTTTCCTTAGCTCTACAAGGATCTTAGTACAACTAGGCTGCATCATAGCACCTATACATGTCACCAAAAAGAATCCACAAGTCCCCTTGATCTCACACCCTGGCCATTCCCTCTTAGTCCATCATTTTTCACTCTAGGCATAATGAGCACAAAATTACTCTTAAGTTTTCATGATGACAAGAATATCATCATACCTAGAGTAGAACCTCTTATTAATAGAATGGGTGGGTGGATGTTGTGGGTTTGCTATCCAAATAATTAGTCACTTGAGACTTGATAGCATAGAACAACACCTCAACCAACAGGTCACATGAGTGTTTTATTCATAGATGATATTATCCATAAAAAGATAAAAAAATAAAAAAAAAATAAAAAGATGAAACAACAAATTGAAAGATGAAAAAAAAACTGGAAAACAAGAAATTGTAAACTTAAAGAAAAGGAAAAACATTTATTAATTATATTTGTTAAAATGGGAGATATCCCCCATATTTAAATTTTTGATCATGATGAGAATTAATAAATGGAACGGTTGGATCCATGCATTTTTGAAATATTGGGACCTAATCATATCCAAACCATTGGGTGTCTTTTGATGTGGTGGTTGGACTGTACCCACATTGGGGTGCAAACACTTGATTATAGTAGGCATAGTGGGACAAATTATAAGATGTGGTCATGTGATAAGGAGCTAACCCACTATGGCACCCATGACTGTAAGTTGGTATGCAAGGATCGATATGTCTTCCTATGTGGTTATATTCATTGGACCACCTGGTAGTTGGAGTATAGAGTGGTGGCCCTGTTAAGGTAGCAGGAGGTGTTGAGTTCGAAGGAGAAGGTGCATCATAGCACTGGACTTGTGCTGAGTTGGTTGATGCATTAGTTTCAGAATCATGCTATTTCTTCCTATGGTCATGCCTAACGAAAGAACATTTTTGAAGTTGTGAAGGATTCCCACTGTGGTTGATAGTAGTAGCACAAGTAATGTTTGTGGGTTGATGCTATGGTGCAAAACCTTCTAGTACTATTGGTGGCGATGTAAAAGAAGGTAAAGGATGAGAATATTGAAGGTAAGAAGAAGTATAAGAAACATGAGATGGTGATCTTGTTGGAGAGGACATGGGTTGATAGTATGTAGGAGAATGATAATGATGTGGTGAGATAGAGGATGTTTACCTAGCTGGGGAAACAAGATGTTGAACATAATAAGCGTTTGGGTTCAGATTGTAGGAAGGGTGTGACTAGTTTGATGGTGGCGTCCCCCACGATTTGGGTTTTTACCATTGTGGTTGAATTTAGTATTTCTATATGAAATTTAGATGTAAAATTCCTTTCCAATGCTCATGTAAATGTGACAAGATTGGACATTGGCCTTTGGGGTGATTGCATAGGCAAACATCACATTGATATGTATGATTAGCAGTTGAGTTCTTATTCTTATTCTCTTCAATTCTTCTTTCTGATTGTTTAAGGGTGTTCTTTCTTGCTTCTTGGTTCGTCATGGTTCTACCTCTAATAGTGTTAGCATATTCTTCACATTTTTCATGTATCCATTCCATCATCTTATTGATATTTGCCTCAATTTCATCTAGTGATTGTAGTATTGGCAAAGATGATTCCACCTCCTTGAGGTGAGTTGATTTCTCCTCTTCATGATCATGGACCTTTGCTATTTTATGATTTTGGTCCTATTGAGAGCTTTCAACATTCTCCCATTTAGCAATTTCTCCTTCTTCTTTTGCTACCAGCTTAATAAGCTCTTGGAATTGGTGGCTTCATAGCTCATATAGTTAACCTCGAGCATACATTGCTAGGGTCTCCCTTGTTTCATTACAAAGCCCATCTATGATGTGATACATTAGCCTTTCCTCAGAGAATCCATGGCCTAGGAAATTTTTTCATAATGAATAGTATCTTTCTAAGGCCATGTCTAAGGGTTCATGTTACCTCTATTTCCATTCTTGGATTTGTCTCCTCAAGGCTGACACTCTTGCATAGGTTTGATATATTTCATTGAAGAGTTCTACCATTGTTAGCCAATGTTGAATTAATTTTGGTCTTAAGGACATGTACCATACTTTTGCTTGGCCAACGAGTGTCATAGGAAAGAGCCTAATTTTTCTCCACCCATTATCAATATTGTTCCATACACAGGCATCATGGAAGGCTTGTAAATGATGTTGCGGATCTAAATCATAGCCTCCTAAAAACTTGGAAAATTTATTTAAATCAAGCATGGGTAGACAACTTCTCTTGTGATGCCTGAAGGATATTCGAACAACCTCTTGTATATGCATTAGGATCTTAGTGGCCAGTAGAGGTTCATCCTCACTAGGTAGGTTATGAATTTGTGAGTTGGGATGATGTTGTCTTCGTTTATGTACATAGGAGACCTCTGCATAAGATTGAGTACTCCAAACTTTGTCTTCATCATCGTATAATTTGTTGGTTCTCCAATCCATTACCTTACTAGTTGCATTTTCATAGTCTTGTGAGAGAGACATTATTGTGAATCATGTGTGACTTACTTGAAATTAATCTTTCTAAAAGATATATTGTTAATGCTTCTTTATAGAAATCTTGGATGATATAACTAATCTAGATAACTAGCACCATCCTCGACAATGACACCAATGATGAGTGGTGAGGTACCCCTACACTCAATCATATGAATACAAGCATGTACACATGATCCAGTCAAACTCCTCAGATGGACTAGCTGTGGTATCTAGATAGTTACACGTTGATCATAGTTCGCTATCTCCCCACTTGGACTAGTATTTGCTTTTTCATGTATGGTTTAGTCCAGAGTGAGGTGTATGATATGATCCTAAACTAGTGCTACTCCTAGAGGCAATGGAAAATAACTTTGTTTTAAGCTAAGAGGGAATGAGATAAGAGAATCTAAGCTAGCCTAAGTGCGATGAGCATCTCTCGTTAATAATCAATACACATCTTAGACCTCGTGTACTACTTTTGGGATTACCAAGTGTATATTACTTGAGTGCTCCTAGATACACTACTGGGTTACCAAGTAGTCACACTTAAATGCTCATGATTAAGTCATACTCATTCCATGTTTAATAACAAGGATAGTGAATGAGGGTAAAGGAAGAGTAATTAGGAAATGATGAATAACAATAACAATTAAATAACTAAAACTAAGTGAATGTTGCAATGATGAAGTAATCTCGATCTTTAACGCTGGTCATGTGCATGTCCAAGTACACCACACTTGAATAAAGGTTTTGTACAATTACAATCATCACACTAAAAGCATGCATTGAGGAAATGTTTGAGATGAACTAAAAATGAACAAAAAGACTTTACTCTAACACTAACATACTTCCCCTTCCTGGATGCCTAAATGTGATGTTTATAGGTTTACATAGGAACCACGATATCATGTTTCCTATATCGTTATCTAGGCCGCGATATCACGTACCCGATATTGAGGGTCTAATATTAGCACTTGGTTATCAAGGGTCTGATATTAGCACCTAGTTATCAAGGATCCGATATTAGCACCTAACAAAACATGATTCATCAACATTCATATAATAATATAGGTTAGACCAGACCGTGAAAAATTTTTCTTTTGATCTCCCATGCCAAAATTTGTTTCATGCTACAATTCTTTCATAGAGCAAATAAAGCTCACATGCTACTTGAAACTGTTTAAGAAATAATGATATCTCAACTATAATTATAGCCAAATTCAACTCCTAAATATTTTCAAGATTCACATATATTAAGTCTTCTTTCTTTAAGGAAAAAATTAAAATTTTTATTTCTAATACCAAAATTAGAATTTTAATCTTATCAATGTTAGCTTTCATACTCGAATGGTTACAATAGTCATGAAGATATTGAAGTGTATAATTTAATTATGTAGTTGATTTTGCAATCAAGGCCTCATCATCTATAAAGAGAAGAATCTTTAAAAATAATCCATTCACTAATGATGAGCAGCAAGAATACCCTATGCCCAACCATACAAATCACTAGTGTTCACTAAGTGATTCGATTGAATTATATAAACATTAGTCCTCTAAGTACATTGGGTGTAGGAAGTGAATCTAAAAATCATGATCATTGTCTTCTTAGTTCCACTTGTGATGTGCAAGTGTATGGTTAAGTGTAACTAAGGAAAATATTTTTATCATTTTTTATTTTATTATTTAAGCTACCTAAGTGCTAGAAATAAAGTGATTAAATGTTTAACTAATCTAATAACTAACTAATGTCTCACTAATTTTAACATAACCATCCATTCCCACTTTCTGTGTACATCTTTAACATGTTACAACACTATTGGGCTACCAAGTGTTAGGCGCTACTGGGATTACAAAGCATTAAATGTATGCTTAAAGTGTTTGTACTTATGTGCTTTAATTAATCACTATTTAATTAATCAATTCGATGCATTAAAGTAAATTTCTCAAATAATAAATACATTTAATGTAAACATTAAGCTAATTCCAAATGTTACAGGGTTTGTGAAGAAATCTTTTCTTTATTGCCGATCATACCAAAGTGATTAGGAACATTAGTGCTTGACTAAAGATTTGTACACTTCTCACTCCTACTAGGGGCACTTAGAAAATATTCTAACTTTTAGAAGGAAAGACTACAAGAGCTTCACTAGGATACTAACTATGGAATTGCCATAAATGTGGTTGGTGAGCATGTATTTATAGCCAAAGACAGACACTATGTTGATGGAGTCACATCAACACATTAAATTATGCATCGACATTGATGCAACCTAAGGAAGATGCTTCATCATAATCCCATGTTTGAATAAAAAATTGTTCTTGAGTAAAGAAAATGAGGAACAAGTTCTTTATAAAATTTTGAAAAGGCATGGGATTATTGACTATATATAGATACATAATTGACACAAACACATAGTAAGTTCCCAAGTGTATGGATTTACAATCATTACAAAAATTTGGTATTCATGAGAATAAAATTGAACACCATGACAATAACTGATAACATAATTCCTCTAATGGCTTGAAGATGAGGGAAAAAATTAGATAGTCTCAAGTAGTGGAGGCTCTTGAGGTGCCGAAAGACCTTTTCTTGCTTTTGATGCATGCAGTTGTTGAGCTAGTAGTTGTGGCTATCCTGCTATAGTTGTAACTTCTAATGGAAGATGAAAAGCATTTAGCAATGTTTTCATCTTCTCCTGCTTACTCTTGGGCTCCTACATAGTTCACATGACATCACCAATGTGGGCTAGTATGGGAACATCCTAAGGAGAGGGCATTACAAGGAAAAACTCCTTAACGTTGACAAACCAAGTAGCGAAGTATTTGCATTCAATGTCGAATGCCTTGAGTGCATTTTTTAGCTCCTAGTAGTTATTCATTTTCTTAGCCATGTTATCTATTATTGATATTTGATTAGTGAACTTCACCTTGAGAACCTTGAGTTCTGCATTTACTATCTCAAGCTTCTACTTAGTCTCTTTATGGTGCTTGAACTTTGCCTCATACAAAATGTACAAGCTGATCACTTACTTTTCCAATTCTAACCTTGACTGTTTAGGGGTTAAGATTTCCAAGTTTAAGTAACGAAGGTTTGCAAGCTCCATGTACTTTATCATCTCCTCGATTTGTACCTCCTTAAGGTGGATTTTAGCCTTATTGTTCATTCAGTCCATCAAAGATGGGCTACCAGACATCATGTCCTTGTTGGAGCTACTAGAGGGCTTCATTTGCCTTTGCCTTTGCTAGTTGGATGTGTTTTTCATTGATTTTCTTTTGTAGGCCAACTTGGTTCCTACAATAATTCTTGATCCTTTCGAATTTAAGGGCCTTGTTTTTCTAGGCAATGATTTCGATGGTTGACTTCAGGCAAAGGGCATGCACCTCCTCCATCGAGAGATTTTGTTTGTTGTAGTGAACCTTCTCAATTCATTATTTACCTTGGCAAGATGCTCTTGCTACTGTTAAATGAATTCTAAAAGAAATTACTTCTACATCTCAACATTATGTAGGTAATGATTTTCCTCAGTTAGCCTTATGTTCTCATGGCAAGCCTCCAACAAGTCCCTTTGAATATTATAAGTGGTGGAATCATCAAGGGCTTGGTTGAAGACTACCAACTCCTTCGTGTACTTAGCCTCTTTTAGTCTTTGTTGAAGCTATTGAAAAGCTTCATCTCTTGAGATTGCTTGGATAAGTACGATGGGATCAGTGAGGTGTGCTCTTAGTTCCCCAAGTAACCAAGCATTGACTCTTGGATTAGGCTATTTCAATTTGGGCATTGGCAATGAGAGCTTTTCCCTTAGCCTCAAGTAGCTCTAACTAGTTTGCTAAAATAGTTTCTGGGATATCAAAGATATCCAGAACTAGTTGCTTGATTTCAACTAGTTGGTCCAACAACTCTAAGTGTAGTTACATTAGGTACAGATGTGATAGGGGCATTAAGTACATTAGCCACTCTATTAGCAACCACCTCGCTCATTATTTCCTACCATTGATGGTATATCATCAAAATAGTTGCTCCCTTATCCTTTGCCAAATGCACTGAAAAGGTAGCAATGTTCTCAGAGATTTCTAGGAATTACTGCTGTTGAGAGAGAGATACTATTACCTCTTGGGAACTAGGATTTGATGTCATAGGAACTTGCATTCTTTGGGTAGAAAACATTGGCATTGAACCATCCATCATGCAAATAAATCAATGCTAGTCTATAGACAAAGCATTCACCACCACTCGGTCCTGCCTACTATTACTATAGGAGTTACTCATAGAGTTCTTGCAATCACAGAGTTCATGCTTTCTCTTAACAATAGTGTAGGACTCTAGTGTTTTTTGCTCATGAGTGGGTGATGGCGATGGCTACTCCTCTTCTATCACCTTGGCAGGTACTTTGCCTTTTATCATTTTCATTCAAGATGTGAAAGGAGCATTTCTAAAAACATTGTAGGAATAGCGAGCTATTCCTTCCCTTCTGCATAATTTCTGAATGAGACATGGGAAGAGAAGTGCCTCCCTCACTTGTTAGTTTTCCTTAAAGTGCTTCTTCATCTTAAGATAGATCATCCGACGGAGGTTAATCAAAATTATTTTGCTTAGAGTGATGTATGCATAGGCAAAGAAAGCTATTATGTTGCTCGGCCTCACCATTGGATTGAGGTGGTAGGCCACCATATTAAAGTATGCATGCTCTGCCATCGTAAGTGCATCAAATGCTTTACAATTAACATTGTAGCATTTCTAGACCTAATTCTTCTTAACCTTAGGGTCTACTTGCATTGAATTTTTTATCAAGGCTACCTAAATTTTTAGCAACCCAAGGGCATCAAAAATGCCCTTCACTAAGTAGGACATAGAGATGTCCTTGATTTTTACTATGACATCACCCTATCTATTATTCCAAAAGAGGTATGTTTCACCCATGTACCATTCTTCACTAGATTTGTGAATGGACCACATGGAAGAAGTCTAGAGTTGAGCTTTGACTTCTTCTAGTGCGAAGTCTAGGAAAGATCCAAAGTTTAGTTCAAGAAGAATAGATTTTTTGATCTTCCTAGATCCAATTTACTTTAGACAAGCCTTTTTCAAAGTGACCTTAAGGTTTTGTCTAGGTCTAGGTGTCTCATCTTAGTGGGACTACTCTATTTTAGCTTTTGGAATTTGATCGATAGATTCCACTTTGGGGTCCTCACAAAGAGGTCCTGTTGCATGCGTCTGGGTTGCCTACTCCTAGGGCTACTCTTGTTGGCCCCTTCCAGTTCTAATACATCTGTCCCTTATTTTAGATGATCCTTCTTCCTGAGGTTTCTTTGTTCTAGGTACCATTTGTGATTACAATATGACCTAGGATTAGTATTTAATGTGTAACTTTATAATATTTGAGTACCTTATCTCTTGGATTAGTTACATTTGGCTAAGTTGTGATCATAGTGGATGAATCATTTTAATATTTTTTTATTAGTATATTATTTTAATGTCTACTTGAGTTTGTTAGGAAGATTTAACTCTTCATAACTTAGTGATTTCAATGTTATTTTATTGGTTAAACTTTATGGGAGTTAGAAAATTTCTGAAAAATTTTTCATCTGAAACCTAAGGTTTGTGGCCCCCCATGATGTATATCTTACTTCCAATAGCTATAGGAATGAAGAATGAGGTAAATTGAACAAGTGGTTTGAACGGTATGGGCTCTAGAAGGTTTTATGCTTTGAAAAATGGAAAAAACTCCTCTTATGTTTGAAGAAAATGGCAAAAATTTTCAAAGTGTTTCATAATATTTATAGGATTTTATATATGCATGGATGGAATCAAATATATGGGTCATGTTGATGTGAGGGGATACATTTATGGGATCCCACTGATGTAGCCAAAGATAAAATATTTTGAACTTTGAAAATTTGCATAAAAACAAAGATTTTTGCTTAAAGTGGAAGTCCATAGAGACCTAGAAAGGTCATCAACATGAAGAAATACTTGAAGAGGGCTAGATAATTTAGAAAAAATGAGTTTTGATTAGGAGAAATGATTGGAGAAACTAAAAAGGAGTTTAAAACTAGATACAATTTATGTGGAGCATGAGTGATTGGAATGCAAAAATATCTAAGGATAAGGAATGTAACTAATCCAACTAAGAAGTATGCAAGTGGATCCTTCCCATAGTAGGCTCATTCCCTTAATACTTTTGCATGCCCTCAAACCAAGGAGTCTATGAACCCCATGGATGATTAATGGTCATGGAAAGGTAAGGACTAAATCCTAGAAGAATCTACCTAAGAAGTTTGATACATCAAACCAGGACATTGAACAAAACATGAAAAATAGATAGTGAGGAGATTTATGGAGAGTAGAGATGGATGATATAGAGAGAGGAATGTAGTTCTAGATTTTGGTTACATGAAGTTCCTTGTGGATTTAGTGGTTAATATGAATTGATAACATTCATCCTTAGTTTGAACTAAAACCAACCACCTTCATTGACTTCACATTGACATGCCATGATTGGCCCAACCTCTCAACATATAAGAGCATTCCCATAGATCAATCAACATTCATAAAAGAGAAGTAAAGAGAAGCAGAAAGTGAGATGGATCTTAGTTGAAGGAAACCTTTAAGCATGGGTGATGAAATATGTTTTTGGGCCACGTTGATGGGATGCCATCGATTCCATGACCCCATCAATGTAAGGTTTGCTACGTTGATGAGTACCTGTCGACATGGCATCCTGTTATTGCCTATAAATGTGCATCTACCTTTAGTAGTTATGGTAATCTTTCCATTAGTTATAGCAAAGCTCTTGAATTTTTTCCTTCCAAAATTTAGAATATTTTTTGAGTGTCCATAGTAGGAGTCAAATAAGTGCATGGATCTTTATTCAAGCACTCATGTACCTAAGCACCTCGGTGTGAATGATAATAAAGATGAGCTTTTCTGATCAAACCTTGTAGCACTTAGAATAGATGAATGTTTTTCTTATGCATTTAATATTCATGTGACTTACTTTAATGAATTTTAATTAAGTAATTAATGTTTATTAAAAAGAAAACGTAAGTACAACCACTTCAAGTATACATTTAATGCTTGGTAGGCTTAGTGGTGCTTAACACTTGGTAACCTAGTGGCACTATAACGTGATTCAAGATGTGTATGGAAAGTGGGAATGAATGATTATGTTAGAATTAGTTAGATATTAGCTACTTATTAGATTAATTAAGCTTTTAATTACTTTATTCTTACTCATAGATGACTTAAATCATAAAACATAAAATGATAAAAATCATATGCCTTAGTTGCACTTAACCATATGCTTGCACTTCATCAGTAAAAATGAGAAGACAATGATCATGATTGTGAGATTCACCTCCTAGACCTAGTGTAATTAGAGAGCTAAATTTTATAGAATTTGACTAGATCACTTAGTTAATGCTAGTGATTTATATAGTTGGGTGTAGGATATACTCATTGCTCATCATTGGTGTTGTTGCCATGGACTTTAGTTAGTTGTGTGCGCTATTTAAGACTTAGTGAAATTATTTAAAGATGTTGTAACAAACCTTAAATTTGCAATCATTAAGAATAATAATAATATTAAAAGCACACTATTTTTCTTTCCAACTAAAATGTCTTCTTCCCATATGGCTGATTCTCTGTCGTTGTTCAAGCATACTTCTAATCAAAGGTACGATGGGTCAAAACAGTCAATGCCCCAACAATGCAAAGTATTCTATACTAATCTTGATGAATATGTACCACATTTCACCTTCATCCTATATTAGAATGAACATTTGTGGTGGAGGAACATAAAGGAAAACATTGCATTTTCACCAAATCGATCAATTCATGTGATGCTGCTCCAATATCTTATGAGGTTGGGCATGTAAGGCCTCCATGTTGAATGTGTTGTCCAGGATCATGACTCTTAGGATTATCATCCCACTGAGGCATAATGCATAAAAGATCAATAACCCCTTGTTATGAAGCATTAAAGGGGAAATGGTTCAATAACACCTTGTTTTTGCTAGGCCAAAAAGATGGAGAGCTGGGGATTCTCAATTCACTAATTCTCCTTCCCTTGTCTTTGATGAGGGAAACCCAAACCAAAACTTTTAGTCTACTATTAATAATCCTAATTTGAGGAAGAATGGCTCCCATGACTATGGGGGATCTAAAGGTGGAATTCAAGGTAGGAACTAGGACAAGCATCACGATGACGATAGACATGATGATTATGGCCATGAATGAAGAAGAGGAGGTGGTGGGCACCATGGTGGTGCTAGTCCTTCTTTCTTTTCTAGCTTTAACCAAAGTCACAAAGGATGTGATTATGATGGAGGTGACTAGTGGGATAGAGATGATTGTAGGATCCACGAGACCAGTAGAGGCAAGGGGCATGGGCATTATACAGAGGTGCACCACCATGAAAGAAGGGACAACAAAGGGTATCATAGGCATCATGGCCATCAAAAAGGCCATGACTGTGATGAGCCTTTGCATGCAACTATAAATATGCTGAATATTGTAGATGCCAAGAGGATCATAGCAAGGCATGTGAAAGACAGCTAAATTAAATAGTTGTATATGACCAACATCCCCAAGTTCAAAAAGGTATATAACTTAGATCCACATATTCATCTTCAAGAATTTCATGATGCCTGTGCCTTGTAGAATGTGGGGAATGAATGAGAAAATTAAAACTATTCCCAAGAACACTCATCTAAGAAGCTAAAATTTGGTATTGGTCCTTGGAGCTAGAATCAATTTTCAAATGAAGTACGATGCTTGAACTCTTCAACAAAAAGTATCAAATGTACTCGTGAGTGTTAAACTTAAGAAAGCAGATCCAAGATTGGAAAAAAGGAATGCATGAACCATTGGACACAACCATGGGTAGTTACTATTCTCTTTTGCATTAATGTCTTAGCTATGATTATTCTCAAAGGGAGTAGCTCCACCATATCATAGATGGACTCTACAAAAAAATAAGGAGAACTCTTGGGGTCTATGCAGAAGGGAGACTTTTAGAACTTAGATCCCATCAGATTCAAAGGTTGATTGAGTAGGTTGCCAAAGAAGAAGAAGAATTGAGAAATATGAAAAGTGTAGAGGAGTACAACTAAGATCCTTCCATCAGAAAAAGGAAAGTTTTGTTCTGTAATAATGAGGAGGAGGCATTACTTAATGAGGTACTGTGATGATAGAACTTGTCGATTCAAAAGTTTTTTTCTAAAATTTCAGCTAAGGTAGACAAAATGTGGGATTATTTGGATGAAAAATTCCAAACCACTCTAAAAATAGAAGAGAAATCCAAAAAGTAAATTAGTGATCATGATCACAAGAGAAGGAAGGGAGCTAAACATGCTCACGAAAGGGATGATGATGGGTGTGCCATCTACCAATAAGAACATCCTAAGGGATGTTGTCCCATTGTGTCACACTTGTAGAATTATGGGATGCACACTCTAAATCCTAGATTGGCAAGAACAAAAACATCCATAAGGTTACCTTATCCTTAAGGCAACCCCAAGAAGTTTCACCAACAACAAGCAAACTATCTAAGTGGAGCTCCACCACAACCTGATAAGCAATATCATCAATGGCAACATCCAATTGTGGAGGATGCCACCACCAAGGTAGCAATGCTCCTACTGATAGCCTAATTCATATGGGTACTATGTTTAATAGTCCATTTATTTGTATGGCTCTTCTAGTCACACCTCATTTTAGCATCACTACTACCCTCTTGAATACTACAAAGCCCAATCTCCAAGAGGGGAATCCCCATTTCCTCATTACCCTCTTCATCCTTCTACACATGTCCCTCTTCCCTCAACTCAATTACCACCTACTTCATCAATTTAGGTTGAAATTCTAACCTAGCGACAACAACGTAATGCCACCAAGGCCATTAAATTACATCTAGCTCCTCAACCAAGTGGTTTGGAAAGTAAATCCAAAAAAATACCATTCTTTCAAACCAATAGTCCTACAAAGTCCTCACAAATATTTGTAGTTGATAGCCTTGCTTCATCTTCATCCTCTACACAATCTTTCAAGTTCCCTTCAAATGGAATTCCTTCCAAAGTGCATACTATCATGTTGACCCATGCTGTAATCGATTGGATCAATGTTGGCCACCTTCCCAGGAAAAGATTTGATGTTGGTAGTTCCCTTACTTATGTGCAAATCACTAGGAATGAATCTTGCAAGGATTTTTTAGACTCAAGTTTTGATTAGAATTTAATTTTCCATGAGATGTACAAAGCCCGGAACTTGCCTCCACTCAAGAAGAGCAACATTAATCTTGAGTTGGTAGATCAATTCATCATTGTTCCCTTATGATTGGTGGAGGACATTGTGAGCACTATTTGTAGATGGTCATATCCTACTAACTTCTTGATGATTCATGTTGATAACTACAAGGGGGACTTCCCAATCATCATGGGAAGGGGTTGGTTGAGCACCATTGCTGCACAACTAGGAATTAGAGACCTCTTCTTGGAGATTTCCAAGGAAAATGAATTTGGAAAAATAGAGGAAAAGCACATTCCATGCATTAGGTACAGTGACATAGGATGCAACTATGTGTATAAATTATGTTCCATAAAAAGTACATCTATCACAACATGAAGGCAATGTGCAAATATGTTTGGAATTCAAAGGTTCTTGTACTCAATAACCACAAAATAGGAGGGCACCTAGTGGTTAATATTTGATCCTAATAGCAACTCAACAATATGCATGGAACCAACTGAAAGCTTGCTGAGTGCCTATGTTGAAGGCATCGATGAGATGGAATAAGTCCATTACCAACTTTTTGATGAACCTTATGATACTTATTAGGGAGAGTTGGAAATCCTTAAGAGCTTTAAATAGGAGTCCCTGGAGCTGAAAACTCTGTTGGACAAAATGGAATATGCTTTCTTAACAAATGGCAAGCCAATTATAATCAATTCCAATATTGCTCCTAAACAAAAAGAGAACTTGTTGAAGGTGTTCAACAAATGGTCAATAGCTTTTGCTTGGTCATATCATGAACTAATTGGAATTGATCCATGGATATGCTAGCATTGCATCTATACAGATGCCTACATAAATCCAAAGAGGTAGTTGCAGTGGTAGTTAAACCTCAAACTAAAGCAGATCATCAAAGAGGAGATTGAACAACTTCTCAAGGTGGGATTTGTCTATCCCATTACAAATAGTGAGTAGGTTAGCCCACTTGTGATAGTGCTAATGAAATATGGGAAGTGGAGGGTTTGTACTGACTTTAGGTTGTTGAACATGACAACATACAAAGATCATTTTTTGTTACCATTCATGGATTAGGCATTGGACACAATTTTTGGGCATTTCTACTACATCTTTCTAGATGGTTATAATGGCTATAATCAAATTCAAATTACACTATAGGATTATGCCAAAACAACATTCACAAGTCCCTGGGAAACATTTGCATATAGGAAGATGTTATTTGGCTTGTGTAATGCTTATGCAACCTTCCAATTCCTTATCTTGAGCATCTTCCAACAGCAAGTTGATAGCAAGGTGGAAGTCTTCATGGATGAATTTTCCACCTATGGGGCTACATTTGAGAAAATCATAGATTGTCTAAAGCAAGTGTTGAAAAGGTTTGTGAAGACAAACCTTCAACTTAATTAGTAGAAAATCCATCTAATGATCTAAGAAGATATTATTTTGGAGGATAGAATATCTGAAAAAGGGATTGAGGTTAATCTTGAAAAAATAAAGGTCATCTAAGAAATTACCCATCAACCAGAAATTGTCAAAGATGTAAGGTCATTCCTTGGACACACTGGCTACCTCCAAAAATTCATTAAGAATTTCTCTAAGATCATTAAATCATTAGTGGAGCTGACAAAGAAAAATGCTTTGTTTGTTTGGACCAAGGAATGTGGAATTTGATTCTACAAGCACATAACTGCTCTAAATCATTTCACATCATCATGGATGTATCAAATTATGCCTTGGGAGCCATGCTCACATAGTTGGATGATCAGAAACATCAATAATATATACACTATATGAGTCAAATCATTGTGGATGCATAGCTGAATTACACCACAATAGAGAAATAATTGATGGTGATGGTATATGCTTTGGAAAAATTTAGGCACTATGTGCTTGGGTACGAGGTGTTCATGCACACAGACCATAGTGTAATCTTATTCCTGATGAACAAATCGATGATGAGCCCCCATGTCATATGATAGCATGTAATCTTACAAGAATTTGATCTCATAATGGTAGATTGAAAGGAAACTAAGAATGTGGTTGTTGACCACTTGTCTTAGTTGCAATGGGACAGCAAAGAAGAGAAAAGATTACTTTCTAATCAATTTCCTGATGAACTCCTCTTTGCTGGGGCTATAACTAAATAAATGTCCAATGAGCCTAATTGGTACAATGGCATTTGTACCTATCTTGTTACTTAGGAGATGCCACACAAATTGGACTAGAGGAAGAAATAATAGTGTCTTCACTAGGAGAAATTATTCATGGAGATCAATGGACACATTTCCAAGGTGTGCGTTGATGGCCTAGTTCATTGGTATGTTCCTAATGCTAATCAATTATGTGTTCTCTAGGATGCTCATGAGGATCCTTGTGGGGTACAATATGTTGAAAGACACATGACCATTAAAATCCTAATGGTAGGCTATTATTGGCCAACACTCTTTAGGAATGCTTACCAAATCATCTACTCTTGTGAACATTGCCAACATGATGGTGGAATGATTACTCATATCGAGGGATCTCAATAGTGGATCCAATCACTAAAGCTATTTGAGATCTAGGGCATTGACTTCATGGGTCCCATCACACCCATGTCAAATGGAAAGGTGTACATCATAGTCATTATTGACTATTGTACAAAATGGGTAAAATTAGTAGCTATCACTAACTATACATCTTCTATAGCTACTTAGTTTGTACAAAAAAATATTGTAAATAGGTTTGGGGTGACACATGCACTGATTTTTAATAATGATACCCATTTTATAGGCACAACCTTTTAAAAACTCATGCAATGCTTGGGGTTTGAACAAAAACACCTTACTAACCCTAAGCTAATGGTTAAGCTGAGGTTACGAATAGGGAGATCACTAAGATCTTAACAAGAACAATTGAAAAATATAGAAGAGAGTAGAGCACTAAATGTAATTATGCCCTTTGGGCCTACTACTTAACCTAGAAACTCCCTATACGATATTATCCCTATGAACTATTGTATAGAAAATTGGCAAATCTTCATATTTAGTCCAAGCTTTGCACACTTGAAATAGCTTATGACCTTGACCTTGATCTTATTCTAACACAGAAAGAGAGATTGAGCAACCTTAATGTATTAGGTGAGAATTGATTGATGGCCCTATCCTTGAATGAAGTGCATAAGGCATTAAACAAGCAATGTCATGACCTCAAAATAAGGAAGGTAAAATTTCAACTTAGAGACATGGTTCTTTACTAGAACCACATACATGTGCCATAAAGAACTAGGTTCCAAATGTTGTGGGAAGGGCTTGACATCATCTATGAAACCTTTGCTTTGAAACCATGTTGATCTACAAATTTGAAACTCCAAATAAGAAGTTGTTGGTCAACATGCAACAAGTTAAAGCTTTCCATGAACCTAAGATAGCTAGTGATCTCAACACCTCCTCAAATGGACAAGCATGCTCAATATTTTAGATCTCCTCCTTACAACTTAGTCATGGGGGAGATGGCCATTCATGTTAAATCATATAAAATTACTCAGTTTTTCATTTTTTCTTGGTTTCACCATTTTTTTCTTACACTGTCTTTAGTATGTTTTATCTTTCTTGAATATTTTCCAATTTATTTTATATTTTACTTTATTTTGGTTTGTGTTTTTCTTATGTTTTTCTAGTGTTTTTATTTCCTTTTCTTTATTGTCAATAGGACATAGTGATGTTGTAGTTGCTATTGATGGTGGTTTATGTTTTTAATTGCTAATGTCTATATTCTATCTTTGAATTTTGGTATTGATAACTAAGAAATGGTTTCTTTTTTATGAAATAGGTAGTGAGTCCATGTCATCCACCCATCCACAAAACTCTATGGTATTCCTTGTTTTTGAAATATGAGGTCCCTTCCTTAATAAGAACTTTAACAAACTTGTGATCTTGGTAGTTTCCAAACTTGGAAAGGATTAAATGGATTGATAAGTATGTGACTTTAAGAGGATTTGATGCTCTCTATACTTTCCTAACCTCTTGAGTATATGATTTTTTTCATGGATTTATTACCATTCTACTATCAACCAATAACAAGAAGTTAAAGTCTTTACATGGTGTGGTTCCCATTCAGAAGTCATAAAAATACAAAATCCAAACAAAAAATAATGGAAATTCAAAGCACATCCCTTAGACTCAATAATGGACTACAAGCATTGGTTATGGGCCTAGAAAGACATGTTACCCATGCCTGAAGGTCCCCTCTAACTAAGGCTCATCTCACTTCCTACTTCTTTTTTCTTCTCTTTTAGGAATGATGATTGATTTGTGAAAGCATTCTTGTGTCTCAAGGGGATGGACTTGTTTTAGAGTATCGATGCAAAGTCATTGGAAGTGATTGGTTTTGATCTAGACTAAGGTTGAACTTTATCAAGTCATTTAATCACAAAATCCACAAGGGACTTCATGTAACCATGATAGGGAAGTCTGTTTCACTCTTCATCTCACCCATCCATGCTTTCCACATCTCACCTCACTACTAGTTTTCTATGTTTCCTTTGATTTCTTAGTTTGATGTGCCAAAATTCTTAGGTAGATTCTTTTATGATTACATCCTTAACTTTTCATAACCATTAATCAACCATAGGATTCATGAACTCCTTTGTTTAAGGATATGCAATGGCAACAAGGGCATGAGCCTACTTTGGGTAGGACCCACTTGCATTTCTCTTGGTTGGGCTAGTTAGGTTTCTTATCCTTAGGCATTTCTACGATCAAATCCTTTGTGCACCCCATCAATTTTGTCCAACTATGTGCTCCTTAATGGAATGTTCTCCTTTAAATTCATGATCTAGCATAAAACTCCTTTTTGTAAATATTCTAGTTTTCTTCCACTATTTCATCATGTTCACAACATTTCTATACCTCCAACAACATTAATGTCATGTTGAAACTTCTTTGTTTTATCCCTATTTCAAAAGTGAAAACTCTTGGTCGTAGGCCCCATCGATGGGATCCCATCTATGGAGCCCACCATGTTGATGCAATCCCCTTGTTTGTGAGCAAATGTGAAAAAATCACTAAGTGTGGGCATGTATTTATAGAGTTTTTATACTACGTTGACCACACCTTGTCATCACTTATAAATGTATGCGTACCCACCACATTTATGGTAATCTTTCCATTAGTTGTAGCAAAGCTCTTATTGTTTTTCCTTTCAAAAGTTATAATATTTTCTAAGTGCCTATAGTAGGAGTCAAAGAAGTATATGGATATTTATTTGAGCACAAATGTACTTGAGCACCTTAGTGTGAATGACAACAAAGATGAGCTTTTCTAATCAAACCTTGGAGCATTTGGAATAGATTAATGTTTTCCTTATGCATTTAATATTCATGTTATTTACTTCAATGAATTTGTATTAAGTTAATAATATCAATTAAATATAAAACATAAGTACAACCACTTCGAGGATACATTTAATGCTTGGTAAGCCCAATAGCGCTTAATGCTTGGTAACCCAGCAGTGCTATAATGTGATTTAAGATGTGTATAGAAAGTGGGAATGAATGCTTATATTAGAATTAGTTAGTTATTAGCTACCTATTAAATTAATTAAGCATTTAATTACTTTATTCTTTCTCTTAGGTGACTTAAATCATAAAACATAAAATGATAAAAATCATATGCCTCAATTATACTTAACCATACACGTGCGCTTCACAAGTGAAACTAAGAAGATAATGATCACAATTGTGAGCTTCACCTCCTAGACCCAATGTACTTAGAGAGCAAATGTCTAAAAAATTCTAGCATATCTCTTACTGAATGCTAGTGATTTGTATGGTTGGGCATAGGATTTACTCATTGCTCATCAATGGGTAACATATCTTTCTAGTCCCATAACTAGTGCTTGTAGCCTATTATTTCATCTAAGAGGTGTGCTTTTAATTTTTATTATTATTAATTTTGGATTTTATATTTTTATATTTTAAGATGGAAACCACACCATGCCAAGACTTTTAGCTTCCTATTATTGGTCAATAGAAAAATGGTGAGAAAACCATTAAAACGCTCATGCACTCAAGAGAGTAGGCAAGTACAAAGACCATAAAATCCCCTTGAAGTTACACCCTTGTCTATCCATTTAATCCTTCCCAAGTTTGAAAACTACCAAGGTCACAAGTTCATTAAAAGTTTCAATAAGGGACCTTATATTTCCAAAATAAGGAACACCATAGAGTTTATGGATGGGTGAATGACATAGACTCACTAATTGTTATCATGAAAAATAAACCATGTCTTACTTATTAATACCAAAATTCAAAGATAGAATATAAACATTAGCAATTAAATAACATTATAGTACAAACCACCATCAATAGTAGCTATAGTTGCACTTAGTTCTAATAGCAATAAACAAAACAAAAAAAAACATAAGAAAAATAATAGAAAAACTAAATTAAATAAACTAAAACATAGAAAAATTGTAAAATATTTAAGAAAGAAGAAAAGGTATTAAAGACAGTGTAAAACAAAAAAGGTGAAAACTGAGGATCCACTTTAATTGGTTAGCATGGATGGCCATGTCTCTCATGATTGAGTTGGAAGGAGGAGATCCAAAAAGTTGAGTGTGCTTGTCAATCTATTGAGGTGTTTTGGTCAGTAGCTCTTTTGGGCTCATGAAAAGGTTTGATTTGTTGCATGTTGACCAACAATTTCCTGTTTGGACTTTTAGGTTTATATATTAACATGGCCCTAGAAGGACAAGTTTCATAGATAACATAAGGTCCTTCCCACAATTTTTGGAACTTGGTTCTTTATGGTACATGTGTGGGGTTTTAGTAGAGGATCCTATCTCTTGGTTGAAATTTTACTTTTCTTATCTTAAGATCATGACATTATTTGTTGAATGCCTTGTGTAACTCGTTAGATGATAGGGCTACCAGTTGGTTCTCTTCTAGCAAGTTGAGATTTATTAATCTTTTTTTTCATGCTAGACTTAGGTCAAGGTCAAGGTCACAAGCTATTAAAAGTATATGAAGTTTTACTTAGATAGGAAAGGTTAGTAATTTTTTGTACACATGCTTATAGGAAGAGTAGCTAATAGGAAGTTTCCAAGTAGAGCAGTAAGCCCAAAGGGAATCATTAAGTTTTGTGCTCTAATCCCTTCCATATTTACTAACTATTCTTATTAGTATGTTTGTTATTTCCTTATTTGTAATCTCTGCTTGACTATTAGCTTAGGGGTGGTAGGGTGTTGTTAATTTATGTTCAACCCCCAAGAATTACATGAGATTTTAAAAGGTAGTGTCCATAAAATAAGTACCATTGTCAAAAATAAGTGCACATTGTACACCAATCCTATTTACAACATTTTTTTGTGCAAACTGAGCAACTATAGATGATGTGTAATCAGTGATAGTTGTAGCTTTTGCCCATTTTGTACAATAGTTAATAAAAATTATGATGTATGCCTTTCCATTTGACATATATGAGATGGGATCAATGAAGTTAATTCCCCATATGTCAAAGGGCTCTAGTGGTTGGATCCACTACTAAGGTTTTTCCATATGAGTAGTCATTCCACCATTACGTTGTAAGAGTAGATGAATTGATTAACATCCCTAAAAAGTGTTGGCTAATAATACCCTTCCATGAGGATCTTAATGACCATGCATCTTCCAACATAGTTTCCCCCACAAGGATGCTCATGAGCATATTGGAAAACACGTAGTTGATTAGCATTAGAAACACACCAATGAACCAGGCCATTAGCACACACCTTGTGAAGATGTTCATTGATTTTCATGAAGTGTTTCACTTGGTGAAGAAACTGTTATTTTTTTATTTGGTTCAACTCTTATGGCATCTCCTAAGTGAGAAGATAGATAAGAATTCCGTCGTACTATTTAGGTTCATTGGGTATTTGTTTAGTTATAGCCCCAACAAAGAGGAGTTCATTAGCAAATTGATTTGATAATGGGCTATCCTCCTCTTTGTTGTCCCATTACAATTGAGACAAGTGGTTAGCAACCATGTTCTCAGCCCTTTTTCGATCTAACATCATAAGATTGAATTCTTGTAAGATTACAAGCCACCATATGACATAAGTAGGCATCATTAATTTGATAAGGAAAAACCAAATTGCACTATGATCATTGTGCACAAACACCTTGTACCCAAGCACATAGTTCTTGAATTTTTCAAAGGCAAACACCACCACCATTAATTCTCTCTCTTTGGTGGTGTAATTCAACTTTACACCCACAATGGTTCTACTTGTGTAGTAGATGTAGTATGGACATTTTTTATTATCTAACTGTGTGAGCTCAACTCCGAAGGCATAATTTGATACATCCATCATAATGTGAAATGGAGTTAAGTACTCATAGGATTGGGGTTTTCATGAGCTTCTACTTGAGATGTTGAAATGCATGCTCACATTTTTTGGTCTAGACAAATGAAGCCTCCTTTTTTGTCAAGTCCACAAACAGTTTAGTGATCTTTGAGAAATTCTCTATGAATCACTGATAGTAGCCAATGTGTCCAAGGAATGACATCACATCTTTGACTAATTCTGGTTGTTTGGTAATTCCTTGGATGATCCTTATTTTTTTAGGATCCATCTTGGTCCATTTTGTAGAATTTTTGTGTCCTAAAACAATGCCTTCCTAGACCAAAAATTGGCTTTTTTGCCAATTGATCCTATATTTTGTCTTCACATACCTTTTTAACACTTTCTCAAGATGGTATAGGGATTACTCAAATGTAGTCCCATAGGTGAAGAATTCATCCATGGAGACTTCCACCACACTATCAATCTTCTATTGAAAGATGCTCATGATATGGCATTGGAATGTTGTGACAGCATCGCACATGCCAAATGGTATCTTTCTATATGTGAAAGTGTCCTAGGATCTCATGAATGTAGTTTTGGACTAATCCTCTAGCATGATTTTGATTTGGTTATAGCCATTATAACTATCTAGAAATTTATAGTAGTAATGCCTAGAAATGATGTCCAACACCTAGGTTACAAATGGTAATGAGAAGTCATCTTTGAATGTTGCCATGTTCAGTAGCCTAAAATTGGTATAGGTCCTTCATTTGCCACCTTTCTTTGGCACTATCATAAGTTGGCTAACCCACTCACTATCCACAATGGGATAGATGAGCCCCGCCTTGAGGAGTTGTTTAATCTCCTCTTTGCTAATCTACTTCAATTTAGGATTCAATCATTGCTATAGCTACCCCTTTGGCTTCATGGAAGGATCTATGTAGATGCAATGCTAACATATCCTATGATTAGTTCTAGTGAGTTTATGATATGACCAAGCAAAGGCTATTGGCCATTTTTGACCACCTCCAACAAATTCTTTTTCTACGTAGGAGTAAAGTTTGCGTTAATAATAGTTGGCTTTCCATTGTTTAGAAAGAAATATTCCATTTTGGCTGGTAAAGATTTCAGCTCAAGGGGCTTCTCTTTAAAGCTTTCAGGGATCTCCAACTCTTTCTAGTTAGTTTCATTAGGTTCATCATTAGAGAGTTGGTAAAGAACTTGCTCTAGTTCTTCCATGCCTTTAACATAGGCACATGTAAGGCTCTTAGTCAATTACATGCATATTGTTGAACTACTATCATGATTACCTATTAGGTACCTTTGAATTTTTGTTTCATTAGCACATTGGCTACATGTTATGATTTTTGTGCTTTTCACTATCCACAATTTCTACATGTAGTTACACACTGTGTAATTGTACATGATACATGGAACNCTAGTAACCAAATCCATATTGATACTATGTTCAGTAGCTGATTTCGCTGCATGACTCTTCCAATTACACCTCCTTTTAGCACCACTACTACCCTCCTAAACATTATAGAGCCTAATCTCCAAGAGGGAAATATCCATTTCCATTCTACCCTCCTCACCCTTCTACATGTTTACCTCCACCCTCAACTCAACTACCATGAGCTTCATCCATGCAAGGTGAAATTCCTACATAATCACAACAAAGAAACACCATGAGGGCTATTAACATACAACCAACTCCTCAGCTGAGTGGTTCAAAAAAAACCCAAAAAAGATTATTCTTTTAGACCCATAATCCTTCAAAGCCCTCACATACACATGTAGTTGATGACCCTATTTCTTTATCATCCCTTACTTAATTATTTGAGAACCCTTCAAACCAAACACCTTCCAAAGTGCATGTTTTGATGTTAACCCATGTGGTAATCGATTAGATCAAGGATGAACACCTTCCTAGCAAAAGATTTAATCATGGGAGTTCCTTTTNAAACATGTAGAAGGGTGAGGAGGGTAGAATGGAAATGGATATTTCCCTCTTGGAGATTAGGCTCTATAATGTTTAGGAGGGTAGTAGTGGTGCTAAAAGGAGGTGTAATTGGAAGAGTCATGCAGCGAAATCAGCTACTGAACATAGTATCAATATGGATTTGGTTACTAGTAAGGGTATTCCTACATTGGTGGTGGCATCCCCCACAACTATGGATGCTGCCATTACTAGTACTACTCATGAGATTGGGGTGGAAATCCACTTAGATAGTAGGCTTGCTATTGGTGGAACTACTTGTAGTTGCCTTGAGGATAAGGTAAAATCTTGGGTGCTTGCTTTCTTGCCAATCTAGGATTCAATGCATACACTCCATACTCTTGCAAGTGTGACATAATGGGGCAACACCCTTAGGATGCTCATTATGATAGATTTCACACCCACCATTATCATCTATTTTAGACTCTGTAACCTCCTCTATGGTAGCAACTTTGCCCTTACCCCTTTGGTGGGCACATTCAACTTCTTTCATTCTTCTTTAGTCATGACTACTACTTTTCTCATTAGACACTTTAGTAATTTTAAGATTAGACTAGAATTTTTCCTCCAAAGAATCCCCCATTTTATTTACCTTGGTCGATATCTCTCAGTTAGATGTTTTATATAGGCAAGGTTTTATGTTGCACCACTTCATCAAGTGGTGCCTTCTCCTCATTATTAGAGAACTAGACTTCCCTTTTTTTGATGGAAGGGTTTTAGTTGACCTCCTCTATACTTTTCCTTTTTTGTAACGTGCCTTCTTCTTTAGCCACCTGATCAATGAGCCTTTGGATTTAATAAACTCTAAGCTTTGAAAGTCTCCCTTGGGCATAAACCCCAAGAGTTATCCTCATTTCTATTCAGAGTCCATCTATGATATGACAGAAGTACTCCCTTTGACAAAAGCCATGGCTTGTGCTTCTGTGCAACAAAGAGTAATATCTACCCATGGAAGCATCCAAGGATTCATGTATTACTTGCCTCTACCCTTGGATCTACTTTCTCATATTGGATACTTGTGAGTATATTTGATACTTGTCATTGAAGAGCTTAAGCATCGTACTCCATTATTTGATTGATTTTGATTCTAAGGAGTGATATCAACTTTTAGCTTTCTTAATGAGCGTTCTTGGGAACACATTCTTTTTGCTATTCATTTTCAATGTTTTGCAAGGCACAAACATTATGAAAGGCTTGAAGGTGATTTTATGGATCTGAGTTGTATCTCCTTTTGAATCTGGGAATATTGTTCATATCCAACCTTTTGATTTTACAATCTTTTACATGCCTCATTGAGATTCTCATGGCTTCTACAATGTTCAATAGTTTCTAGTTGCAAAAAAAGGTTCATCATAGTCATAGCCTTGTGTGATGTCAATGATGCTTATGATGTCCTCTATTGTCCCTCCAACCTTTTGATTTTACTATCTTTTACATGACTCATTGAGATTCTCATGGCCTCTACAATGTTCAACATGTTTCTAGTTGAAAGCAAAGGTTCATCATAGTCATAGCCTTGGTGATGGCCATGATGCTTATGATGTCCTCTACTATCCCTTCTTTCATGATGGTGAACCTCCCTTGATTGCCCATGCCCATGGTCTCTACTAGTTCAACGGGCTCTATGATCATCTTTGTCCCATCAATCACCTTCATCATAGTCACATCCTCTACGACTTTAATCAAAGGTAGGGGAGGAAGAAGATGAGGATGTTGAAGGTAAAGATGAGGATGCCTATTACCCCCTCTTCGTTGGTGATAGCCATGATCATCATGTTTGTCATCATTATGATTCTTGTCTAAGTTCTTACATTTAGCCTTGCCTTTTGAGCCCCCATGGTCATGTGACCTATTTTTGCTCGAACCAAGATTTTTGATAGTGGATTGTAGGTTGTGGTTTGAGTTTCCCTCACCAAAGACAAGGCGAGAAGAGTTTGTGAATTGAGAACCCCCAAAAAATGGATCCTCTCCTTCTTTCTGACCTAGTAGGAATAAGTGGTTATTAAAATGTTTTTGTTTTGATACTTTGTAATGAGCCTTCTGTTGCCAATATTTCCTATGTTATGCCTCAATGAGATGATAATCCAGATAGTCATGGTCCTACATAACATATTTAGCATTGATCCTATGGATTCCCAATCTCATGAGAGTTTGGAGCAACATCACAAGAACTAATCAATTGGGTGATAACATAATGTTGCTCTTCATGTCCCTCCATTGCATCTATTCATCCTAATGTATGATGAAGGTGAAGTTTGGGACATACTCATTGGGATTAGTATATAACACTTATCATTGTTGGGGCATTGGCTATTTTGACTTTTCACACCTCTATTGATTGGACTTGCTTTTGAATGGTAGTGGAGAATCTTCCTTGTGAGAAGAAGTCATATCAAGTTGAGAGAAAAATAGTGTGCTTTTAATAATATTATTATTTTAAATGATTTGACTAACTCCTAGATAGCATATGCAGCTAACTAAAGTCCCCAAGAATGGTACCAATGATGAGTAGCGAGTATACCCTATACCCAATCATACAAATCACTAGCATTCACTAAGTGATCTAGTCAAATTCCATAGACTTTAGCCCTCTAAGTACACTAGGTCTAGGAAGTGAATCTAACAATAATGATTGTTGTCATCTCATTTCTAATTCTAAGGTGCAAGTGTATGGTTAAGCATAACCAAGGCATATGATTTTTATCATTTTATATTTTATTGTTTAAGTCATCCAAGTGCTAGAAAATAAAGTGATTAAATGTTTAACTAATCTAATAACTAACTAATGTCTAACTAATCTAACATAAGCATTTATCCTAAACACATTGCAATGCTACTAAGTTACCAAGCATTAGACACTATTGGGATTACTAAGCGTTAAACGTATGCTCGAAGTGATCATACTTATGTGCTTTAATTAATCAATTTAATACATTAAAGTAAATTACTCAGATAATAAATGCATTTAAAGTAGACATTAGGCTAATTCCAAATGCTACAAGGTTTGTGAAGAAAGCTCATCTTTATTTCTAATCACACCAAAGTGCTTAGGTACATTAGTGCTTGAATAAATATTCATACACTTCTCACTCCTACTATGGACACTTAGTAAATATTCTAACTTTAAGAAGGAAAAACTACAAGAGCTTCGCTATGATACTAACTATGGAATTACCATAAATGTAGCTGGTGAGTGCATATTTATAGCCAAAGATAGACATTGTGTCAATGGGGTCATGTCAACGCATCAGACCAAGCATCAATTTGATCATGATGATGACATCCCATCGATGCAACCCAAGGAAGATGGTTCATTAACTAAAATATCATGATAAGAGGCATTTTACATCCATTCCTCTAATCCATTTATGAATATGCCAGAAATGATAGGGGACAGAAGATAACATTGTTTAACTTTAACTAAGCTCTTGATAATTGTTCTTTCTTTGTCAAGATTATCTTCAATAAGAATGTTAACTATCTCATAGATTCTTTTATCAGCAAAAAGAAGATCTTGTGGAATGTTAATGCTATCCAATCTCTTTTAAAGTTTATCTCAAGCAATAGAATCATAAGTCTTGGAGAAATTAACAAAACAGATAAAAGTCATATGGTTGAGCCTTTTTGCTTTATCTAGATAATAACACAAAGTTGTCAGATGGTATATAGTATAATGATTCCTCTTGAAGCTTGCTTGTGACTAAGTATGAAGACCTTGCATTTTTTCTCATGAACTAATTTTATTCTCCAAAATAGTGCCCAAAAGCTTAGTGAAAATTGAATTAATTGAAATCAATCGATAGTTATTAAGATTTATCCTATATCCTTTGTTGAAAAGTAAGATTGCTCGACTAGAGCACCAAGAGTAATCCAAACTATGTTGAAGCCATTTATTAAGAAGATTGCAATCCACTTTCCATCCTATTTGAGAAGCTTTGTAATTAATTCATTAACATTAGTACATTTCCCAAAAGATAATCTTTGAATTCATATAGAAATGTCATCAAGGGATAACTCAAGAACACTAGAATTATCTTTCTTAGTTGAGGTAGCCTTTTGATTAAAAGATTCATTAAAGAAAGTTTGAATAGTAGATAATTAACAATCCCAACCATGTCATTTTTTGTCTCAGAATATATTCCAAAAGCTCTTTGGATTTGAGTGAATTTCAAAAACCATTCTTTCCTACTCTTCTTCAAGGGACTTTCATTTTTAAAAAATGAATTAGCCTTATATAATTCTCTAGCATTGAAACATCAAAATGTGAAGCTATAACATCTTTATGAGCTATCAAAGAGTCCACACCAAACCAAGGTTTTCTACAAGTAGGCCTATTCTTAATTTGCACATGAGCAGTTGTAGATAAATGAAAATTAGTTAGATCTACCACATTTTCATTGTTGACTAATATATTAGCCACTATTATTTGAAACTCTTGATGAAGGTCTACAGTGAGATGACAAGTTTTGCATTTATTTTAATGAATATGATGAATTGAGGAAAAAATAATGAATTTTAGGTAATGATGAGGAGATTCTAGAAGTTTTTCTCCCACTATAATAAAAAAATATGGCAAAAAAATTCCACTACAAATTTTTGAAGAACATATACATGTAAAATAATTTATTAAAAAATGTCATCTCTCATGTTAGTTTATTGTATAGTCTCAACTTTTGAACTTGTATGAAATGGTTAAGCATCCATACAATGAAATTAAAGAAAGAAGATGACATATTCAAGGTAATTTTTCAGGGCCAAAAAATGAATAATAATATAAAGGAAAATTCAAAGTATATTAGATATCCAAAGAGAGGGTCTAAAGAAAAAGCCCAAGGGCTTAAGGGTTGTCTTTTTATGTTTTTATTCTTACAATCAATTTTAGAAAACCTCCTCTCTCAGTAGGAAAAGAATTAAGCCTTGCACTTATTTAGAAGCACCCTCATGGGTTTTCACTTTTTACTAAAGGATTTCTTATAAAGAGAAAGGTAAAACTCTCTCTAGAAAAAAAAGAACACATTAATTGGAAATAATGAACAAATTGCAATAGAAGCATAAAGCTTTCCATCCTTGAACCTCCAAAACAAACGGAATTAATACTATAGAAAATAAATTAATTTTTGACTTTCATTAGTTGCTTTTTGGTTTGAAGCTATAGCTAAAAAGTGACATCTTTGAGAATATGATATTTAACTCTTCAACAGAGGTCATAATTATGCTTTTGATTCTAGAAAATTAATGTACACCAAAGCCTCTAAATAGAGGAGAGAACAAGTTATTAAAGACACTTCCAAATGTAAAGAAAAGAAGTAGATAAACTAGTTTGATCACTAAGAATGATTTCATTGATGCTTGGTTGAAAGTTGTTACAAATTCTAGATATCCATTTCTAAGCATGTTCAGAAATAGCATACTAAAAAGATATGAGAAATTGAGTATTCACTTCCATAAAGAGAAGATTAAAGGGAAATAATACTTGTGTGTTTAAGATGAGTGCTCATAAGAAGAACTTGACGAGTAAGACACCATAAAAATATAAATTTTTGGAAAGTCAAAAGCTCTCTAAATATATTTCATTTTCCACATCCAATAATGTGAAGATACTTGTAGTTTCTAGGTCGTATTGAATATATCATGAATAAAATTATTTTTTTGTAATAATCTTATAAGCAACTTTGGAATTAAAAAGAAAAATAAATTTGCCATCCTTTTAAAAAATATTTGGAAAAGCCGCATGCAAACTATTGTCAATTGTAAATAAATTCTCAAAATTAGAAATTAATTTTTCAAAATTATTTTTACTTTTTCTATTAAGACCATAAAGGCTAAAAGCTTTATTCTATGTAATCCATCTATCATCAATATGTTAGACAAGAAACTATAGTGATACCAAATTTTCTTCAAGTGGTACAGAATCTAGATAAATTAGTAGCATGAGCTCCTTTATTAAAAGGAAGCTGCCATGGGCTAATTTGCTTAAGTATATCTTCTAAAACTATAATATGATTATAATTCTAATACTTAGTAAGTTTGCACCATGTTTTTCAATTTGTTTAAGAACTGGCGCATACAGAATAGAAATGTCTTGGGGAAAAGAAGACAATAAAGAAAGTTATTAGAAGACCAATTGTTATCATTTTGAGAATTTCCTTGCAAAAATATATTTGTTAAAAGGAACATCCAAACATTATCTTCATTAATGTACTTTGTAATCTATTTTATTGCAAATAAAATAACCTAGTTATAATAATTAATAAGACCAAGTCTTCTATCTTTTCTGCTACTAGTGAAAATATGCAAAGCAACTCTAGAAAATAATTTTTTATTTTACTTATTAAACCAAATAAACTGATAGATAATACCATCAATTCTAACAAAGGAAGTTTTAGAAGGAACCCAATAAGTGAAGTAATAAATATGAGTTAATTAAAGCATTGCTTAATAACTAAAACTTTGCTAATAAGGATGGGCTTTTATTCTTTTTATTTATCAAGCTTCTTTCAATTATATCAACCACATGATTCCACAACATAGTAAGATTGACTCAAAGGAAAAATTTATTCTTAAATTTAAAGATATAATCTTTTTTTTTTCAAGATTTTCTAAAGTTTGAGAGTAACCCACTCATTAATATCACCATTACAATAAACAATAGATTTGTTCTAATTGATATGAGAGCTAGATAACATGTAGTAATTCTCCACTCTAGCTAATAAAGAATTGATATATTACAAAGAATTGTTAATAATAAAAAAGGAATCATTTGCAAAGTGCATATTAAGCCATTACAAACTTTGATCAACAATTGAAATTTCCTTATTGATATTCTTTTGTTAATAATAATACAAATTATATGAATAAAAGTTTGTAGCAGTAATAAAATGGTAGGGAGTTGGAATATAACCTTGATGAACTAACCATTGAAGAGAAAAAGAGGAAATTAATCTGAAATTTATAGTAACTTGAGTATTAGCATCAACGAGCAGGGTACAGAAAAAATGACTAAAATAATCACCAAATCTCAATTTATAGAGATAAGAAATAAGGAAATTCTATTCAATTCTATCATAAGCTCAAGAATTATCTAACTTAACAAAAGCAATGCCTAGTTAGTTTATATCAGAAGCCTTATTCTCTCCTAAGCTACAATACTATTATTTATGATATGTTT